>JAANSM010000805.1:0-23224 GCA_036850725.1 Orchesella villosa | reverse complement strand
GATTCTTTTGTTTTGCTTATGTCTTTCTTCCAGAAAGTGCAGGTTTCAGGGTTTGTGCTTTGGGTTGCTAAAAGTGGTCGATTTCCATTTGATTTATGCAGCGTTAAATGTATGCCATTTTTATGTATCAATTTCATTTTAGGATTTTACACTGAATTATCGAATAACAATGAATATATATTCGTAGCAAAATATTATATAGCTCTAATGCATTTTAGAAAGTGTTATGCTATTATAATGGAAATAAAATCTTATATTATTATAATAAAAAGTATAGAGTCAATGTGTCTCCAAATTTAGAAGCTTACTAAAGGTTCATATTTTAAAATAGAAAATACTACTGATGCACACGGTTCATAAAGGGCTAAGAAGTTCAAAAGCATACACCATATATCCCATCAAACACTTAAAAATGGGAATGCATTGATTTTCTGACAAGAAATGGATCTCACTAAAAGCAATAGTAACATGATACTTAACATACTAACGGTTTTAGTGAATTGCGTTTCAATGTAAAAATGAACGATTATGACAGAAGAATAAATACACCGGAATATTGAGTTACATATTCCAAAAACTAAGCGGATTGCTTGCAATAGTAGAAATGGAAATACACTGCATGATATCATTGTACTTACATGACTTCCGGGTAGATTGAGAATTTGAGAATCTATAAAGTTCTATCACAAAGCCAAACATCACGGCATCAACCCCAAATCCGATTTTTAGTCTGACTCGATATAAAAGATGTAATCTTGGACGAGAAAAGCCACAATAGAGCAGAATTTAGGTGCAAAATTACAGAATGTTTTTCACAAAAGTTCAACTCATATTATTGAACACAGTTACAGCATCAGCACTGTTGTCATTTATTCACATACTAAAACTACTTTAAATCTCTCTCCAGAATTTCTTTTAGGAAGCGCGTTACTAACCTCGCAATCTCCAATCTTTAAAGATCTATAAAAAAATCGAGTTTACACACAAAGGCCATCGACATGGCTAGAAATGTTTCATGTCTGGTTTCAATTCCTGAAAATACTTCAGGGACGCGATTGCTTTTGTGAATCTTACGTTTAACGATGCAGATGATGAGAACACGAGCTGAATGTAGAAGTGGTTACACAACTTTTTTGAAAGCAGTATTCGTAGAAATTTGCTAAATTGGGAACCATTTTGGTCTCTCCCCATCAATTTCAGTTTTAGAATAAAGGGAAATACTGTTTTTGTTACTTTACAGTGACACCGTTTAATTTCGTTCGTAGCGTGTAAGTTTTGAGTGGCAGAGCTAGAGTAAAATTAAAAACCACATTTTTACTACAATGTCTGACTTATGATGTACATTCATATCCATATTTTGACACATTTTAATGATATTTTCGGCGAAATTAATATCAAAGCAAACAAAAACTTTCAAACTTAAATTTTGTTTTATATTTCACGTCTAGTGAGCCAGATTTTTTTTATGTTGAAGTAAATCTTGAGGCTACTGGCTACTCCTGAGAATTCAACGGTAATGCTTCTTACACCGGAGATTGAAAAGTAGACACATGCATTGAAAACTTCTGGTTTTTTGTGTCATGATGATATAGGAAAATGCTCTCTTGTGACACTTAGCATTTCCCTTTCAAGTCGGAGTCAAAGAAGAAACTTAATGAAGGCTTTGCTTCTCTAGGCTGCTTTCTCTTTGCTTCTTCCTGTATAAGGTCAGAAAAATACATAAAAAACATCTAGGTGAAGCATTACAAATTTAACTGAACTGCTTTTTCACTTCCAATTATTTTCTACATAGCCTAGCTTTGATGTGAAAGCTAACGAAAACGAACCCTTTTTGATTATTTTACAGTAAGGTAAACGTACGTGGAACAAACTAACCACGTGATCATGACCACAAATGTCTTACTCCTAAACACCCTTCCTTTCATGGCTGTAAATTCAAACAAAATTTTTATAATTGTAGGTAGATGATGTAAGGGAAACTACGAAGAAATTAAAATCTCTTAGTTCTCTTGGAACTATGCTCATAGATTCCAAGAAATCCACAACAGTTTGAAAAGAATATTCCTGAATTTATTGGATAAAAAATAAACGTTTGAACGTGCATAACTCAAAACTTTACAGTTTATAATTGCCTAAAGGCACTTTCACATGCAGTGTGAAGTCGTCAAGCAATTGAAAATAATATTCAAAATAACGGAGTATAACGGAGATATTTCATCATTAGGAACTTTCTTCGCTGTAGTATATAAAACAAATTAATTGAATTTCTTAATATTTTTCTACAAAAAATGGGTTTAATCCATGCTGAGGCAACCTACACTATGATGAGTTCTTCAAAGAAGAAATTCGTGTTGCTTTAAGTCAAATAACTTCGTAATTTCCTGTGTAAGAAGAACTACCAGTCATATTGAAGGGGATCTTCGGAGTTTACCAATAATTTGATACGTCATGAACAGGACAATATTAGGATCTACTTGTTATTACAAATTCGTGAATAATATGAACGTTTTTAAAAATAAATTGTTTAATTCCTTCCATTTTCTAAAAACAAAATACAGTCAAATAATTAGCTACAGCTTCAAATGCAATAATTTTTGAATGCTCATCACATAGACATCCAACTACATCTACCCTTACGTCTATAGGTCATCACATCCCGTTCACCTTGAACTTGAATCATTTTAAGGTTAAACGACACAGAAAGATACAGCTTGTCATCTCCGGATGCATACACGCATTGAAGAAACCTTCACAACTAACATGATCATTTACTTACCAAAACACAATGCACTTGATACACATATTCAATCAATCATGCATTCATTCCTGAACCTTTTTTCCCAAGTAGTTTTAAAAAATCTAAAAATAATAAATAACAAGGCAGACACCACATGAACCTTACCATCCTAAATACATCTATCAAGACATCACCACGATAATTTAATAGAATACTTCTCTATTCTGAGTACATTGCCTTTGTCAGCAAGCCAAATGACCGCTTAAAAAAGTCAGCTATGACTTCTTGTATTTTTACCACAGGGAAGGCAAGTCAATGAATGTCCTTCCTCGTTGATTTACTTAATATCTTTCATGTCCTTTTGTACAAAGTGTATTTCATGAACAAATCCCATGGCACACTGAGAAATACCTATATTTGTATGCCTCTTCATGTAAGAATATAGAATGTACCTTTCGAAGGAGATCAAGTTACAACAAGCAATGCCTTCAGAATTCTTTTTTGAGGAACAACACGAAATAGTCTATAAAAAGTTCAGTTGGTCTTAAAAACAGTCAGTAACCAGAGTGACCTTAGGACTCCTTTATAATCATCATTATATTTATTATTTCGAACTCATCTACAATAAAATAATCGTAAATACTTCAAAATGTTTAGCGTCGATTCAAACGGAGTAGTTAGAGTAATTCCTCCAGCAGGTTGGGGATGCATGACTGTAGAGGTAAGGTGTTAAATATCATTTAAATATAAATTTAAATAAAAATTTGTTTAGGTGGCAGGACGGCAACATAATTATTTTCGATTTTTCGACTTTCTCGACAGTTACTTGATGCCATATGTGAATTTTTCAATGAGCACCACGAACTTCTTCACTTGCGAGGTGTCAACAAACACTGGAACTCTGTCGTGAACTCATTGTTGGAGCGTCGCACTCTAAACCAATGGACTAAATGGCTTCCGTTGACTGACCCCTTCAGAATTTGGCCTTTCCCTTACTTGGATCTCGGTCACCAGATACAAGATATCAGGCGTCAATTGGATTACGAAAACTTTTCATGTCATTATGATGGAAACGTCACTAATCCATTCCCAAACAATTCCGTCAGCTTAAGATATTTTGCACCTTCCATCTTAGCTAAATCAACTGACGGATTTCGTAGAATTTCACTAGAAAGGGAAAATAAGTTATACAAGTTCTTATCATATCATGGGATTTATTTAACCTCTCTGAAGCTGTGTGTCCTGGAAATTCCACCGTTATGCTTTTACCTAATACTTCAGCAAGTACCCAATTTAAAAGCTTTAACTATCGATGTTTCCAGGAGTGAGATGAAACACGAGTGCGTATTGAAACGGAAGGAACAGAATGAGAAGAAAGTAAGTGATTTCTCCATATCTCCATGTCCTCAGCTTACTCACTTGCGTATTCTTGAACATAATACAGTCCTATCGACGTGGATACTCAATCTCTTTAGCAATCAGCTAATTAGTTTGGAAATCGAGGACATTGAAATGTTTCCAGATGACAATCAACTGGATTATTGCAAAACTGAAGCATTTTCAAAGCTAAAAATGTTAAAAGTTTACTACCCTTCTACGCTTCGTTTTCTACAATTCGGAAGAGCATTTTGCGATTCTCTTCATTCGCTTTCCATTCAGCATTGCATTGAAGAAGCCCCCATTACGGAGTTGATACGGTTTGTTAACAATTTTTCGGAGAACTTGGTAAATTTTTATCTTGATATCGCTCATTTTGGAAGCGAAGATGAAAAGTTCAATGAAAAAAATCCTAGTTTGGTTTTCCCAAAGCTGACCACATTCTCAATAAATCAAATCCACCATGAGCGTGTTCTTACAATGATAAAAAATAATTTCCGATTAATGTTAAAAAATTTGAGAACGCTCAAGCTAATGGATTTCCATTTCATTTCTGGAGAGTTAAATCAAGTTGAGGCTGCGAATCTTAGAGAAACTGCTGCTCAATTCTGTGCAAACGAAGGTTTCTGGATCATGTGTCCAAAGTTGGAAACTATTGAATTGTATCCATCACATTATCGAAGAGAATTGGGTGTCATGGTGCTAAAACGAAATACATGATTTGATTTTTGTTTAGTTTTTCACGTCAGAAAATTGATGTGCATAATGTAAATTTAATGGAATAAATAAATCCACTATAAGGTGGAAGAATTGTCACTTAAAATTGTTGCATTTTAACAGTTTTTATTTATGCTCATGCTAAAATTCATATTTCATTCTCCGGAAGGTTTAATTAAACGCAAAGTTTAGGTCCAACCTTTTTCTACTACAAATCCTTGCAGTTAACACTTTGACTTGTGGTTTGATTTTCGCATAAACGTTTCAAAAACTTGTCAATAATGCTAATTGCTTCTTGAGTGTTATTCAATTATTCTTTCCTTGAAAAACATTATCAAATGGTGATGATAATCACTTATACAGAAATGAAGTAGCAATTTTAGTTATTCGTCTTGGTGGTAGATTGTACGAAATGCTTATCATATTTCACTTTAAAACAGACGTTTGTGATCTGAAGCTTAACTACTTGGTGAAGTCCTTTCTATACTCAAGTTTCCAGCAAACTACCTAAATATTCGGAATGAGAGACGAGTAGGTTTATATTGAAAGTGAATATACCCACTGTATCACAGCAGTTTAAACCCTAAATCCCGTAAACAATTAGAGTATATCCCGGGCATGGAAATTCTTTGGCAGACCCGGGATTTAAGGCAACATGTTTCTACCTACACGATTTTTCAAACGATTTTCGAACAACTTCCCCAGTTTTAGGTTCGAAAACACTATAAATCCGGGATGTTGGAGCAAAATAACAAAAATCCGGGATTTTTATTCAAATGTTCGAAAATTCTGTGCCCGGCGCTTTCTAAAGAATTTCCATGCCCGGTAAATCCTAACAATGTATTTGAGTAGTAAATTTGGTATCCTCATTCTCTTTTATGTTAAAAGTTTTCGCATTGAAGTTGCAAGAAATGAGTTGTAATAAAAAATTGAAAGTAAAATACACAACCGATGTTTATGAACGGGCAGACAGGGTAGAAATTTCTTTGGCATATACCTTTTTTAGCTGATGTAATGATTGCAATTAAAAGTATAAAGTAAATTAGCATCCTATCCTGAAACAAAATATGTAAGCACCAGATTTGAAGCTCTAAAATATACAAAATGGTGAGTGCTTACAAAATTAAGAATCTTCCAGACTCGGCAACAGAAGTAAAAATTACGAAGCACCGAAAAGAGAATTCTGCAAGCCTTACTATTTTGATAAAACTAGAAATTTCGTTGAGAAAACAGCCATAGTAATGCGGGATGATTTTATGAAAAATTCCTGAAAACATGTCGACTTCAGCTTATATACTAAAGGCTGAGAATAACAGGGTGCTTATCGGGACGACGACAACGATTAGTTTGAGGCAAAATGATAGCATCTTCCAGTAACCAGGTAAAGAAACCTGACTTCATCGGTTCGTTCCTGCTTAAATAATATTAAATTTTAAATGAAACCTGGATTACATAATGTAGTACCGCACAAAAATTCGATCACCAACATCACCATGATAGTGAAGTGCAGTTATAGTGGCAGAACCCATCCTGGTAATTCTTAAACAATCTTTCCAAATGACTACTAGACAAAAAATGAGTAAGAAGTTCTTGCAAAATCCTTATCACATACTGGCAAAAGGCGTTTGCCATTGCGATAGAAATTATTTTATATAAAATATGACTTCATATAATATATGTGACATGATTGTAACTTTTATTCTTGTACAACTATATTCCTCGCGTGTCGGTAATATTTATATTTTAATTTCATACATAGTTTCTACCTGAGTGAAAACAGTGAAATCTTAATAACAAATACGTAATTAATTGATGTGAACTCAGAGTAAAGACTCAAGGTTAGCAACTTATAATTGCAGACATACCTTAATACAATTGAATTTTGCCAGAATGCAGCAACACTGTGCCAAAATGGAATCCCGAATTTGCTTGTCTAAACTAGTGATTTGCCATTATAGATCTAGGTAATTAGTTTGTCCCAAAGTGGCAATTGCCAGAATGATTTCTGCCACCATGACAAGCCTTTGTAATACTATTCGTATACATTAAATATATGTTATTATAAAAAACTATTTCAATTACCCGTCAAAAGCATCCGATCCTGCAAACGAACCAAACTAGTAGTTCCGTCTGTAATCACCTTAGAATGATACACTATTACTGACGCGCATGTTCCAAATAAAATTGAAATTACTGCAAACATTCCAGCATAAAGAACCAAACTTATTTCCATTTCTTGATTATTCACAATTACGAACATGCAGGCAGATAATCCAACTAGGCCACATACGATGTATGTATTGAAAAACCAACAAAGGACGGGTTTGCAAAGAAGTTTTCTTCGAGAAAGGGTTTGAGATAAAGAATTCCACTCTAATATTGGTACTGTCAGGTGACCAAGTAGCATTCTGTAAATGAGAAATGCTGCCCCTATGAACGTTCCCTCGGACATAATGAAATGCTGAATTAGTTCTCGAATCGTTTTACAAGTGTTATTTTAGATGCTATAATAACTAAACTAAATTAAATATCAATGCTTGATTTCTAAGCAAAATTAAAGTAACTTTATAACACATATGCAGACAATTGCTTTCTGTTGGCGTTGCTGTTTTCTTGGGTTTGATTTGATATGTCTTTTCACTGCCTATGGCGTGCTTATTGATTATTTTGGATCTTTATATCTGAAATTACTTTTTACTTAGAGTTGCCGTAAATCTCCATGTATTCAACTAGTATTGTAGTAGTACATGTATATTTTTGACAAATATAGTTTGAGTGGATACATATTATATATATGTATACTCTTCTGTCAATATCTTTTTTTGTTAAAGTCGTATTACATTGTAAGCTTACAGTGAAGCTTCGCAGTCACATAAAACGTAAAATATTGGGGTTTGGCCGATTTTCTTTACATGCCACATTAAACAATGTTTTTTAGTAACACTAGTCACAATTCATATATAGACTCAACTCTGCCTTATATATTTCCAAGCTATCAATAATTTACATGTTTTTGTTTTTTTGCTTATAATAATCATTTTTTAAACTTTTCATAAATTAAATCAATTGTGACGGTTCAAAATTGATTCGGACTGTACGACTGAGGGTAGGTGAATTATGTCGACTTTTCTTCCTTTAAATACATACAAAGTAAATCAATACATTCCTTTTAGCTTGAGCCTATTTTTATTCCAATAGAATATAATCAATATACCCAGCAAAACAAATCGGTAAAATTTAATGCCTTGGATTTTCTAAGTTTATAGTCTATAGGTGTTCATGTATTCCTAACATGCCAGAAATGACATTACAAAGAAATGTATCAGCAACTATGAGCACTGATTCTGCAATGGAACCGAAAATGACGTACAATCTGACGTAGAATATTGTAAGCCTATAGAGTTTGATGAAATCGGTCGTACCATAGGTTACATTGGAAAAGTACTTCGGAAAAAGTTCAGTTAAGATGCCAGAAAACATATCGATTGCACCATATATGCCCAAAGCTGGAAGGGAAAGAATGATAAACAAAGTTCCCACAGTAATTGAATGAAGATAAAGGGATATGATTTCCCAGTAGAATCCAAGGTCCGATTGAATATCGTTCTTTCCTTTGGATCAATTAAGACATTGGTCACAAAAATTTAAATTGTAACTTCCTTGGTTGTTCAAATGTACTGCTGTATCTCAAAATTTTGATTTGCATTGATAGTTTTCATATAAGCAATATATACTTTATGCGAGAAAACACTTTTCCTGAATGCTTATATTGTAGAGTTGATGAAGAAAACAATCTCAAACGTACTGATTTCTCAAACGGCTTTAAAGGTTTACAGATAGACTTGTGATTGGAGAGAGCCAAAATTGAAAAAAAACTCTCGACTAATGTTAGTCGATGGAATTCGAAACCGACTTAATTCTAATCAATCGAATACAATCACATAATTGGGGATACTTATTGGCAAAACTTATATAATGATATTTTTTCATGTAAAAGCTAACTAGCTTCTAAATTTTTGAGCGTGGAGAATACGTTTACAATTATTTGAGAAGTTATCATTTATCTTCTTTCCGAAACCTTAATTGTGATTGTTGTAAATCATATTAAATTGATATAGCGAAGAAGACTGTCTGAGCCTTAGCTCTACCTCAAAGTTCAATGCCAACAATAACAATTTGGAAATGTATCATTACAATCAGTTATAAATTCGGCGTAACTACTTCGGAAAAGGGAACTGAATAATAAACAATCTACATCATTACAGAACCAATCTACCCATCACAAATTCAGGTCGTTTCATGAAGCTCAGTTCTTAAGTTTGTAGAAATTTTGAGGAAAATTTGCTAAATACTCCAATTTAAAAATTAAATTAATTTCGTGTGGTTTTACTATTAACTTGAAATCACATATTTAAAGCATAGTTCAAACTTTAATAAATTACAGGACAGTACTTTGTTTGAAATCAACCACTCTGTCACTCCAATTGGTTGTAGGGTTGGTTCTGTATGTGGTAGTTTCATCTTGGAATTCTAATAATCTTGGTATCGATAGCGGACCCATAAGTATGTTACGCGTGGATAAATTAGTGCCGAGATCACTCAAAAAGTATTCCAGTTGCCTTGAAAAAGAGTTTCCTAACAGAGATAAAGCAATAAAATTCGTCGCTGCATGAAAATATGAACAGAATATCCCACTATACAACGTAAATGATTTTCCTATATCACACCAACCACTGAAGCGGAAATTTTACTTGAAATTTGTATTTATAGGACTAAAAGATAAGCAATGTATTGTAAAAGTGTAACCATATTAAAATAGTTATGACGAAGAAACCCCATAATTGTAATTACCATAATTGTACTACACATAATTCAAATAAAACAATTTATTGCACTTTGTTGATTATTTACATTACAAATATAATCGATATACCTAAGAAAACAAAACTACTTAAAAAATCATAAATGCCATAAGGTATGTTTCCATTTTTTATTTTATTTATCGTGTTCACCATACCGTTACAAACTACTGCATCTGCATCACTGAATTTAAGAAAAAACAATACGATAGAAAAATGCCAATTAACTCGATACAACCCAGCACCCTCCGGAGGAGCAATAAGCTTTCCGTATCTTGAGGCGAAATAAGATTGTCACTGTTCCCATACATTAATTTGTCAAATTTTCCCCAATATGTTTTATAACGACTAGCAACCTTAAAAATATTATAACAAGAAACGATTTAATAGTGTAAAGACGAAAGAAATTGTTTTGGTCTTTTGTTGTCAAAACCCCTAAATTATTTAATGTTTTATTGATAACAAGCTTTCCAAGCCTAAATTGTAATATTGAAATAGGTGTATTGTGCGTGTGCTTGAAAAGAATGTTCTTCCCAAATAAATATAAGGTAATAAAATTCTCTTTCTAGAGAGACGAAAAGGGACGCTATGCCATGCCATAACAAGCAGTATTATCTTATCATGTAAATCCAGTAGACCAAAACTTGAACGTGCAATTATTTCGCATGAACAAACCATGATTCAGGATACTTGGTTCTTATCGCGATTCATTTCAGGATGCTAGACAAGGATGCATTTTTTCCCCTTTGCAAACTGTTTAACATGTTTTTTTGTAATTTTTTACACAAGAGGAAGACTACATAATTAAATACCTATCAATATATTTTGTTTGAACAAAATATAATTACACAGTTTCAATATATTTCTGCTCTACAAATTAAACATAAGCATTAACAACAAAATATATTTGTAATTTAACGGTATTTTGCTTATTTGCTCCCTTAATAAACAAAATAAGCTTTATTTTTTGTCTTCATAAAAAGTATAAAGTCTGCTTCCGCTTTCCATCCTATTTATTGTGTCCACTATCCCGTTATAAACAAGAATATCTGCATCTTTTGCCATAAGAAAATCAATATGATGGAAAAGTGGCCAATTAACACGATACAATCCGGCCCTGTACGGAGGAGCAATAGCATTCCACAATCTTTCCGTATCTAAGGGCGAAACGAGATTGTCACTCTCCCCACTAAAGATGTGAAGCGGAACCCTCACATTTCCCATATTATATGGAGGTGGATCTTTCGTTCCATACTTAATCAAATTCTTCTCGCTCCCGTAATCGTACTTAAGAAATTCACATGTATGTAACCTTTGAAGGCCATGGAACAAAACTTTCAAGCTTAAATTATCTTGCAGCTTTCGAATGATATTGGGAAAATTTTCGTAATCTAATTGTGGAGCATCAGCCCCATAAAATGCAAACAAGGTATTATCACAAATCCCACAACGGAGAGCAGACCATGTGCAAATCCTTTCGGGTGTTAAACCTAACGCACTTAACAAAGGCATGGGTTCTCCTGTCATCCTCCCTCCTAACAACTTAATCATAATGTTTTGCAGCGGTGTTCCAGCAACACCTGCAGCTAAAGTTTGAATAAATGGATTCTCTCCACTTCCAATAAAAGCACCAGGGCCTAGAAGAAACCCTGCTTTGAACTTGTCACTCAAACTAGGAATTTCTGAAAGTCCAACGAGATACACAACACAGCCCATGGAATGGCAAACGTAATAAACTTTTTCGGTCCCAGTTGTCCAAGTAATTTGATCAACAAGTAAAGGAAGGTCTCTTACTCCAATTTCGTCGAAACTGAAGTTCCAATATTCAAGATCAATGTCAGCATTCAAATATGTGTGATTTTTTGATGGACCTGTGCCTCTGGCATTTGCTAGCCAAGCTTCGTAGCCAGAATCTACAAGTAAAAATGCAAGGTTTCTACTTTTCAGGTTGAATTATCCAGGATGCGGAACCACCACCTCCTCCATGAAAGAGGAGGACAGCTTGTTTTCCTCTTCTTGGGGGTGACTTGGGACCACCATAAATTCTGTAGATTGCTGAGGTATAGCCGTCCTCGGAGAGAATTGTGTGGGTGGAAACATAATATCCTTGTGCTTCAATCTCTTCTACCTGTAACAGAATTTTGATTGAGATTATTCCTGACAAAATCAGTTTAATTATAATTATTTGAAAACATTAATAATAATAAAAATATTTTATGATTTCTCACGGTTGTAGGTGGAATTTCGGCAAGATTAGGAATCGCTTTTGGTATTTTACGCTGACAGACTTCAGCAAGTCGCCGTATTTCCTTAGGAATATTTGGTCTGTAGGTGACACAAGCAGGGCCCTTGTTCTGGCTTCCATTAGCACTCACAAAAGACACTAAAATTTGCGATAGTAAAAGTATCAAAAAGTAAGCTTTTGATATTTGTTTCATTTTTTTAAATGTAGAATATAATTAAAGTAAATATTTACATTGCAAACGCCTAATATTTTATTACAAAGTGTGGCAAAATTCTGGCAAAATCTCACAAGTATAAGGTACTTTGTTGTAAGACTGACTTCTTGTGAATGAGAGATTTTTAGATACTGAATGAAATGTAGTGGCTCATGCTCATGAGCTTGAAAAAATTGATATAGTCAAAAATTCGTTCATAATACAGATAAGTTATTAACACGCAGAGTGTTAATTCTATATCCGCTTCCTTTTACGCTTCGGAAGATTTGGCTAAACGAATGATATAATCCTCATTACAGCTTGCAGCTGATGCAGTCGATTGATAAGCTTGTTTGGTTACGCTTGAACTGAGGAATCCCATTACAATATAACATATATGATTCTCATCATCAGTATTTGCACAACTTTGTGTGCATACTGCAGCTAACCGCACGCACGATTTGAATACATAAATGTCTGATAAAGACATCCATAATCTGTATTTATTAAATACATTAAATCAATTCATACAGTCGCTATTGGTACCATTGGAGAGTTCATCTTTACGTCTTATGACGCGTGGCACATCCTTCAATTCACAAGGGTTTGCAGATGACCGGAAACTGATTTATTTGGTTAAAATATGAATCGATCTAGGAATTTAATTTGAGAAATGAATTTGGTAGAAAAAGGGTAACCATTTCAAATCAGTTAAAACCCGCGGGGTTAGGGTAAAAAAGGAAAACATAACGTGAACATGCAACACACAACAAACTTCCAGAATTTGAATTCAAACTAAATTTTTTAGGAAGCATTATGACGAAGTTTTCAAGAATCTAACCATTGTAATACTACCTTTTGGCTTTACCTCCTTGAGGACCCAATATAAATAGGTCGGGATGATAACATTCCAATGTTATTTGTTCGCCTTATAAACTAGCAAAAATACAGTTTTAAAACCCGAATGAAAATTTTCATTTTTAAATTGTTTTAATTGCTTTGTCAGAAACTTAAAAATAAAAGTTGATAAAAATTTGCGAGCAATTCCAGAATTTAGTGTACTAAATACAGCAGGTAAGCAATTGTTTACAATTATCAGATTATTGAATTAACAATAATTGAATGATTTTACTATAGAATAACGTGTTAGAAACAAATGCCCCCTCGTAATGCCGCCAACGTAGTGCATTTTTTGTAGCGTTTGAAGTAAATGATTTACAATGTAAATATCACGCCCCTACCGTGCAAGTCTACTAGAGCGGAACTAACTGTTGTTATCATTTCGTTATAGACCTCTATATGAGATTAGAATCCTAAACGCATGGCTGCGGTATCAGTACTTGTTTGAAGATAAGAGCCAATTTGACATTATCTATTTTTATTGCAATCTGCAACATTCTTGAATACCTCTGATGCATATTCCTAACAAGGAATTCAGGTGTAAAAATTATAAATGCCATTATTAATAAACAACACAATTTTAATTTGTATATTTGAGCTCTACAACATTTTCAACAAAAAATTAACAATGTTATAATTTAATACTTACTTGTCTGTTTACATTATTACAATTTAAACACTTTTATTACTTTTTGTAATTATAATAACTATAATGTCTGCTTCCTCTTTCCATCCTATTTATTGTATCCACAATACCGTTATAAACAAGAATATCGGCATCTCTCGCCATTAAAAAATCAATGTGATGGAAAAGTGGCCAATTAACACGATACAAGCCAGCCCGAGACGCAGACGGAATTGCATTCCATAGCCTTTCTGTATCAGGTGGTGCAACGAGATTGTCGCTCTCCCCACTAAAGATGTGAAGTGGAACCCTCACATTTCCCATATTATATGGAGGTGGATCCTTCGTTTCATACTCAAGCAAATTCCTCTTCTCTCCGTAATCATACCTTAGGAACTCACAGGTGTGCAACCTTTGAATGCCATGGAATAAAACTTTCAAGCACAAATTATCCTGCAGCTTCCGAAGAATATCTGGAAGATTTTCATAATCTAATTGTGGAGCATCCGCCCCATAAAATGCAAACAAAGCATTATCACAAATCCCACAACGTAAAGCAGACCAAGTGCATACCCTGTCGGGTGTTAGGCCTAGGGCACTTAATAATGGGTTTGGTTCTCCACTCTGTCTTCCTCCTAGTAACTTTATCACAAGGTCTTGCAGCGGTGTTCCAATCACGGCTGCAGCTTGAGCTTGAACAAATGGATTCTCGCCACTTCACAGAAATGCACCAGGAGCTAAGAGAAATCCGGCTTTAAATTTTTCACTTAAATTAGGAACTTCGGAAAGTCCGGCGAGATATAGAGCACAGCCCACGGAATGGCAAACATAATACACTTTTTCATTCCCAGTTTTCCACATGATCAAATCAGCAAATAATGGAAGGTCTCTTACTCCCATTTCCTCGAAACTGAAGTCCCAATATTCAAGATCTGTGTCGGCATTCAAACGTGTGTGATTTTTTGATGGGCCTGTGCCTCTGGCATTTGCCAGCCAAGCCTCATAACCCGAATCAACTAGTAAAAATGCAAGGTTTCTACTTCCAGGTTGAATTATCCAGGATGCGGAACCACCACCTCCTCCATGAAAGAGGAGAACGGCTTGCTTGCTGCGTTTTGGAGGGGATTTGGGACCACCATAAATTCTGTAGATGGCTGATGTATATCCGTCTTCGGAAAGGATTGTGTGAGTGGAAACATAGTATCCTCGTTTTTCAATTTCTTCTACCTTTAAAAAATGACTTTAGATTTTTATGCACGAATTTCGTTAGACAATAAATAAGTTGCAAATCTAAGTTTGAAGGATAACATTCCTTACTGTTGTTGGTTGAACCTCGGCTAAATTAGGAATAGTCTTTGGTATTTCACGTTGACAAGTTCCAGCGATTCTATAAAATTCCTTGGGGATATTTGGTCTGTAAGTGAAGCAAGCAGGGCCTCGTGATTGACTCTGACTCGCCTCAATATTCACATGGGATACTATAAATTGCAGGAATAGAAGTACCAGGAGACGGGGTGCGTAGTCTATTTTTGATTTTAATTTCATTTTCAATATTTGCGTTGTAAAATTGTAAACTTTATTTACTATCGATATTTTGGCACACAACTACAAGTTCAATTTTTCTCCTACTCATAACGATACCTTATCGAGACGAGACGTAGTTACTTAATAAATATATAGTCTGCACAAGGTGCACAGACTGTAAGGGAAACGCTCATGCTCGTGAGCTTGAATAAAACTGATAGAGCGAAGCATTCCTGCGTTTTAAGCAATAGGTAAAATCCAAAGGTTGATTCTGTATCCGCATCTTTTTACGCTTCAGAGGATATGGCTGTACATGGGTGATATAATTCTTGTTAAAACTTACGATTGATCCTTTTGATTGATAAGCTGGTTTGGTTTTGCTTGAGTTGAGAATTCAATTACGTTTGCTTAAGTAAATACACAAGCACACCTGCCTAATATACTACTCAATGCGTTTTTACGTGTTCGTTGCAAAAATTGCATTATGCGCGTATTTTTAATAGAAATTAAATCATGATAAAATTTGTTCATATTTAGTACTTAATAGCACATATTTTGTCTTAACAATGTTTTACAATTCCCCACCAGTTCAAAAGAACTCAATCAGAAATTGTGCATGAACTGGTTTCCATATACAACTCCAGGATCCATTTCAGGATGCTTGACAACAAAAAAGGAAAAGGATATTGGTACTTTTATTTCACTCTGCAATGTGCAAAATGTTTCTTGTGCATTTTCTAATACAAGAGAATGAATTTAGTAATACTTGAAAATTGTATGATCATTTAAATTATTACTAAAACGGAAATTTCCTTTCATGTCAATGACATGAAATTCGTGTGACAAAAATTATTTTAATGTCATGTATTCATGTACATGCATGTTACACGAACTCCAATAGTTCAACACATACAGTATCGGATAAAGTGCTTACGTATCAAGTTGTAATGAATGTATTACCCTATAAGTTAGACAAACCAAAAGGTACTATTTTTTTCTACAAAAGAACGAAATTTTTACTTGACGTATTTCTGATTAGCTTTATATTTTAGACGTGATTTTAATATATTTTAGTCATAAAATGAATTCATGTACATGTAAGTCGACAAGTTCATGCCCTTTCATGTGATGATATTCATGTTGAAATTCATATGTATAAATTATACGTCATGACAGTCTAAAAAAATCCTTTCATGTAAGTCACATGAAATGACATGAATGGAACATGAAATGAAATTTTCATGTACATGAGACATGAACTGGGCACTAGCCATACGTGACTGAGATAATACCATTAAAAAATACCATCGTTCTTTGTACGAATTATGGACAACCTTACGTCTAGACTGGCTATTCAAGAACTGACTTTATTATTTTACAATTATCTCAAGATGAATGCGTTTTGCAAGTCTAGCACTAGCAGAAAAAAACAAGAGCAAATATTTAAAAAAATCAAGATTTAACATGAATAAATGAACCTTCTACGGATAATAATTGATTCTTAAATATATAAAGTGCGAAGACCTAAACGGAGTAGTTAAGTAGTTAACGAATGGAGTAGTTGATGGATGCAACAGCCTACGTGCCAACGTGTTCAAGAGTGACTAACTGTATTTCTAATTAAGGTGTAATTGCAAGCCAAATATAATATCGAACAATCAATTTCAGAACGCCATCGTTTACAATCCTATTTTCCATGCAAACGAATATCAAGCTGATTATTTCTTCTTTCAACGTAATTAATATAAGATAATTATAAGCGTGCAACTGTAGAATATAAAAACGCCTAAAATACTCGACGAAACATTCTTATAAAACATATATCATTTAAAATACAATTTCCTTCACCCCTTTATTACAATGTCACCTATTTTACTAGAAAATTTAAATGCTCGAAGGCATTGGAAATTCTTTGTTCCTAAGTGTTAATACTTTATGCATAATTGTTTTTTAAATCAATAAAAGATTTTGATTACCTATGATTTTTACGCCAATTTCGACAGAAAAGTGTACGATGGATTAATAAAATCATAGTGTGCAATTGTTGTTTTATTTTTGTTTGATAAACATCCTGCTCACGAAACTCCACAACGTCAAGGTTTGCAATACATTACAGTAAATATATAAGACAATTTGTTTGTTATAAATGCCTGATTAGGCTTAAAAACATCCAAGTAATTATAACTCAACTGAAGCAAACACCATTCGCAAACAACTTCCCTGCTCTTATAAACACATTGTTCCATCTATAGCTTTGACTTAAAAGTTTCTAATGTTTACTTTTACTAAAAGGAGATCTGCGTCATCCTTAAGGTAAAGTTTTCCTCATGTAAATCTCACACAAATCTTTAAACACCAAAGGGGTATGTGAAAATCATAAAGTGGGACATAAACCTTTCAAAAATATTCGCCTAGTAGGTTTGGCAGTTTTCTATACATTTGTGCAAATATTTTAAAGTTTGCGTTGGGAAACTAGCAGCTCTTTATATAGAAAGTCCAATTGAAAATCCCCGCTGTAAAAGTTGTGTCTGATTATTGAATTATTTTAACAAATGCACTGTCAATCAAAACAGCGAATTTGGGTTTCGACGTATTCTATTTAAACGACAAATTAACTCCCAAACCATGTTATTGGAGATTCAGTGACATATTCTTGTGCATATAATGTTGTTCCATTGTTCGTGATATTCCCTTACGAAGCATAACTAATTTTGCATCTAAAGCATTGACCACATATAGAAAAGTTGTGAAGTGGTCAACACGAAGACTTCTGCGGTCGCAGTTGAATCCAATCTATGGATAAGAGTTTATCCAATATTTTAAATTTGCTTATGCAAAGAGCCGAATGATACGGTTATATCTAAGGCTCCTATAAACACCTTAACTGGTAAATGTAAAAATCCCTATTGTTTCGCATTACTGTTTAGAATTTAAACGATAAAATTAACGAAAGTTGTATAGTCAGTAAAGGGGCGACAAGCCAAATTATGGCATCTCAAAAAATTCTCCAGACGTTAGGACAATATACTGTGCTAGCAGCAAATATACCAGGATTTACTTTGGAATATAATGCTAAAAATGGTCAGCTTCAGCCTCGAAATGACAACAACTTAATGACGACGTCATCTATTTTTCAAGTAGTGCTAGGTTCAGCCAACTTGGTGCAAATGCTAATGGCACCGTCTGCTAGAAGTACAACGGATAAATGTTTGCAGGGGTTCTGGGCATTGGTTTTCTTTCTACTTGCTCACTTCATCTGGAATACCGGAACCAAGTACAAAAATATAATTCAGCTGTTTAACAATTTTTCAGCAATGGAAACTAAAATGCAGAAAGGTAGTGGTAATTATCTTAATAATTAAAGCAGCACATTGATCATATTGTTTTGAAATTAACTTTGAAATTTCAGAAGGAGCCACTTTCTTTGCAGATCAAAAGCTTCGTTACGTAAGAAAAACCTGTAACGTAATCGTAAAACAAATTTGGATACTCTCCTTTGCTTGGGCAGTTGGTTCAATGGCAATGCCATGCAAGCCGGTAAATTTCTTTTCGTTTCTGACACCTTTATCGGTGTGCACAGTCGGTAATATTTTTGAGGATACGTATTTGACAACGGCATGGAAGTACGGATGGAAATGTCTGATTGGAATCTCAAACTTGCTAACATTCTACATGACATTCGCACTCTGTTGGATTCAGGATATGCAAATTCTGTTTGGATCCATGTTACTTCGGGCTAACCTCATGGGTATTGTGGACTTCACACTTAAGACTGGAGGAAATACAACGTCCAAAGCGATAAAATTCTACAGACGAACACAAATTGTCACCTTCCTGTACAACATCATCCTTCGAAATATCATGCTACATATATTGCAGGCAATTTGTCTTAGCCACGCTTTAATAACTTATGTAGCGATTCGTTGTGCTACTTCGACAACTCCATTGTTCCAGCTGGTTGTGTTCTTGATCCTAAGCGTTGATGTATCTGTCTGCATTTTTATTCTATTTGGATTGACGTCTAGCCCATACGATTGGTCTAAGAAAGCTTTGAAAACGATAAAACTAGATACCAATTTCATGAAAAACAGGTATAACAGAAAATGCGTAAGATCCCTTCCTCTTCTCAAGATAGAAATAGGAAAGATGAACTTCGTGGAGGAAAACACTTCTCTAAATATAATGGATTTCAATATTAAGCGAATTGTGGATTTGCTACTTCTAGATTGAAATCGGTTATCTTTTTCCCCTTTAGACTAATTCTTCCCAAACCTAGATCGTAGTTAAGCTGAGAAATTTTAGCTAGGAAAAATAAGAATAAATTATGATTTAAGGGTTTAGGTTACAACTACAGCTGGAACCAACCATACACCATTAACCGAGCGGATTTGTGACATAAAGGTGTACGTGAGCGAAAAAGTTTGGCTATAGAGGTATTGTGTACAGAGACGTTTAACGAGCTGTAGATTAAGCAAAAATAACTTTCAGTTAGTAGCTTGCAAATATGAGCGCTATCACAGATCTACCATGTCTGTGCAATACCCATACGAATGCTTATGCATAAAAGCTTCTAATATCTAATGTTAAAATTAAGGTCATCTTATTTTCTTTATTTCCCCTTATTTTTTAGCACGGCCTCGAACTGGCTGCATGTAATCTCTTTTAGCTGTCAGTCACTTTTCCGTATTGTCCACTTCCTAATTTTAAGATACTCCTGTAAATATTCTCTATCGTACATTGTCATTATCAAGCTTGCTAACGTGTAGCTTATCAACATCGTCAAAAACAAATAACATTAGATTGTATAATTGATGGTGTCCATTATAATGGTATAAACACTTCGCTACTGCCAACGAAAACCCAATAGTAAAAACAAAGTTTGTGTTCAAAAAGTAAGTTAGATATGTACTTAAGTTGATGATAGTAAGTAGATGGTAGAAGCATGATAGTAGTGGCTCAATATACGTTTGGACAAAATGGAAATTGTACGTCAACTTGTGATCATTCACGTCCTTTTCCGAACATTTGTATTCTAGTATGAAAAGTTTGGTTAAAGGCTACTATAAATTATTATTGAAAATATTTTGTGTTAGTGGCTTTCTGTTTTGAAAGAATCATATTTGATAAATAAATCAATCAATAAGTCAACTAAAGTTCCAATTAATTTGTTATTTTCAGTCAGTATTTAGAAGGGTTGCCGCGTTTATCGTTTTTTCGTTTAAAACGATAAGCGTCTCGTATTTTCGGATCGTTTTCGATTCGTTTACAAATGAAAAACGAAAACGTCGTTTCGTTTTCAACTCAGAAACGATAACGAAAAAACGCGGTTTCATTCGTTTATCGTTTAAAAAAACCTTGTCAAATAGGACAAATTTAGCATTTTCATCGTAATTTTAATCATTTCGAAGATAAACTAGGAGAGAAGGAGTATAGTTGGGTCGTAAAGGCGGTCTAAATGTGAAGATTTTACATAAATTGGAAAATTAAAATCATTAAGCATTTCGGATAAACTTTTTAAAATAAAATAATTTTTCTCTTTTCTTAAAAAAAAGTCATTACTTCTCTTTTTTATTTTATTTATTCTCAGATATAACATATTCTATACTTTAGAAGTTTAGAAACATCAAATTTTCCTAAACACGGCTAAAAAGCAAAGAAAAACGAAAAACGGTTTTCGTTTTGCTTGTTTCTGTAAAACGAAAACGACAATCGTTTACTAGCACCAAACGAAAATATGTTTATCGTTTAGATTAGAAGGGATAATCGAAAACGATAAACGAAATGGAAACGAAAACGGAAAACGGCAATCCTAGCAGTCAGACTACTAACATGTAAGAAAAATCAAGATTTAACATAAATGAATGAACATTCTACGGATAATAATTGACTCTTAAATACATAAAGTGTGAAGAGTTAACGGACTAGTCTACGATTGGAGTAGTCGATCGATTCGACAGTCTGTACGTGTCCAAGGAAGACTAAAGTGAACTTCTAATTAAGGTGTAATTGCAAGCCAAATAATGTATCTAACAAACAATTTCAGAATGCTATCCTTTACAATCCTATTTTCCATGCAAATGAATATCAGACGGATTATTTTTGTAAGCATAATTAATATGAGATAATAATAAGGGTACAACTGTAAAATATAAAAACCCCCAAATTACTCCACAAAACATTCTTATAAAACATATGCCATTTAAAATACAATTCACACTGCCCCTTTATTACAATTTCATCTATTTTTATAGAAAGTTTGCTCTGAGGCATTGAAAATTCTTTCCTAAGAGTCAATACTTCATGAATACCTGTTTTTTAAAGGTAAAAAGATTTTGTTTACTTTTGTTGTGTTATTTATGTTTGATAAACATCCTGCTCATCAAACTCCATAGCGTCAAGGTTTGCAATACTTTACAATAAATATATCAAGACAATTTGTTTGTTATAAATGCCTGAGTTGGCTTAAAGGCATCCAGGTAATTTTAACTCAACTGATGCAAACACCATTCACAAAGAACTTCCTTGTTCCTATACAGTAAACACGCTGTTCCATCCAAAGTTTTGACTTAAAAGTTTCTAATGTTTATTTTTACTAAAAGGAGATTTGCGTAACCCTGAAGTTAAAGTTTTCCTCATCTAAATCTCACTCAAATCCTATAAACACCAAAGGGGTATGTGAAAATCATAAAGTGGGACATAAAACTGTCAAAAAATTTGCCACCTAGTTTTAGCAGTTTTCTATACACTTGTGCAAATATTTTATTGTTTGCGTTGGTAAACTTGCTGCTCTTTATATAAAAAGTCCAATTGAAAATCGCCACTGTTAAATTTTTGCCTGATTAATAAATTATTATTATATAAATGCACTGTCTCTAATAACAACAAATTGGCGTTTCGATTATTCTACTTAAATGACAAATTGACTCCCAAACCATGTTTCTGGGGATTCAGTGATATATTATTTTGTTTATAATGTTGTTCCACTGTTCGCGATGGTCCATTACGAAACATAACTAATTTCGCATTTAACGTATTGAACACGTATACAAAAGGTGTGGGATGGTAGATACGAAGATGTCAATGGAGTAATATTCCGCAGTTGAGTTCAAACTATCTATACGCATTATTCCAATACTTCAATTAGCATACGTGTGTTTCTAAATAGCCGAATGATACGGTTGGATCTAAAGCTATTATATACACGGGTAGTTATTCTTAATTAAAATATACACATTCTTTTGAATGACAGTTTAGATTTTTAACTATAGCATTAGCTACAGTTCTGTAGCTGGTAAAGCGGTGACAAGCTAAATTATGTCTTCTAAAAAAATTCTCCAGGCATTAGCACATTATATTGAGCTGGCAGCCAATATACCCGGATTTCCTTTAGAATACAATGCAAAAAACGGTCTGCTTCAGCCTCGTAATAACAAGAACCTAATGACGACATCATCTATTTGTCTAGTAGCGCTAGGTTCAGCCAATATGGCGCAAATACTTCTGGCGCCACATGCTAGAAGTACAACGGATAAATGTTTACAGGGGTTCTGGATATTTGTTTTCTTTTTACTTGCCCACTTCATCTGGAATACCGGAACCAAGTACAAAGATATAATTCAACTGTTTAACAATTTTTCAGTTTTGGAAAGCAAAATGCAGAAAGGTATGTGTAATTATTTTAATGAATACATATATAAGCTCTCTGATTATATACATTTAAAATTAACTTTGAAATTTCAGAAGGTGCCACTTTCTCTGAAGATCAAAAACTTCGTTACGTAAGAAAAACCTGCAATGTCGTCATAAAACAAATTTGGATACTGTCTTTTGCTTGGGCAGTTGTTTCAATGGCAATGCCATGCAAGCCGGTAAATTTCTTTTCGTTTATGACACCTTCATCGGTTTGCACATTCGGTGATATTGTTGTGGATACGTATTTGACAACGGCATGGAAGTATGGATGGAAATTTTTTATTGGAATCTCGAACTTTCTAACATTCTACATGTCATTCGCACTCGGTTGGATGCAGGATATGCAAATTCTGTT
>JAANSM010000804.1:0-23224 GCA_036850725.1 Orchesella villosa | reverse complement strand
TCTACTACTTTGTACGTTACATTGTCTATATCCACCTCCGCCTGCTTCCATCTGATTTTTGTTTCTTTTCCTTGACCCTCCGCCGCTTTGGCTGATTTAACTAATACCATTCTAGTATTTCTGGTTCTTTTGCTGAGATCCTCGTTTACGTATAATGGATGTGATATAGTTTTCCGTTTGCTCCACACTTCGTTTCGGTCCCTCATTAGTTGGAATCTAACTTTGATAAGGCGAGACTGATTTCCGCGTTTCGGTCCAATTCTGTGGGCGGTGTCAACGGATACTTTTATGCCCTATCGAGTATATGATGCTAAGACCATCGACTTCTTTTTCAAATGTTTAGAAGCACACAAAAGCTTTCGACAATGTATGGACGAAGAAGATGCCTACCAAAAAAGTCATCCAAACTCGGATGAATTTCCAACCCCATCGAACCTTGACGAATTCCTTCGCCCATTTGCTGATTCGAAATGCTTCATATCAGTAATAAATCATCGAGAGGTGAATTTTATTACTAAACACCATCCTATTTCAATATGGACACCAGAACCTGCCGATATTACATTAAAATATTACCAGGATACACCAGAACAGAAAATACTTTGGACCCCAAAAGGTTTTTACGAAAGAAAATATATTACCGCAGTCAATGGGACACTACTGTGCAATAACTCTCGCTATATGTCGGAGAACCAGACATTGCAGGGAGATACTTTCTTGTCAACTGGTCTTTGCCTTGGAATCGATTTATTTTCCTATTCAGGGCAAGTCAAGCCTTGGAATTGTCAGGTAGACGTACGTCTCTACCCAATTCCATTTAATGGTGATGCGTCCTCATTAAACGGGTATCCACAACTATTTATGCGGAACCCAGATGGTTACGACGCAAATCAATATTTCAAATCATTGATTTATTCTCGGGCACCTACTACAACTATATTTGTAACCTATGAAACACTTCAAAATGTTCGTGAAGATGAAATGCGTTACTGGGTTGCTTCAATTATCCCGCCCATGCAGCCGTCCAACATTGCCATCTTACATGCCATTGTGAGTGGTTACGTGAAGTCAATTGGAAAAATTCTTTCTGTAAATGCAGTGAAAGTTAATATCATAGTCCCGCAAGATCTTTTCCTTGAATTAGGTGTTCAACTACGTCCAATTCCTTTGAAGGATCTGAGATCGGTTGATCTGCTCGCAGAGCATTCACACGCGAGCCCACACGCGGCGTTGTTCTGGATGCTGAGGTATAACCTCTGGAATCCATTGCCGGTGTCAAGCGAAACCGTTTCTTTAAATATGGAAAGTTGTAAGAGTGACGTAAACATGAGAGCCTTGTTAAATACCGGAACGTCTGACGCAAACTCAAAATTAGCGGCAGCTTATGCAAACTTATGGTTTTCCATAATGAAAAATGTAAGCATTTTCATTGAAAGGTATAATCGAATCTGCCAGCCACTCACTGGGAAGATCTTTGAAGCACAACTTAATAGGGATGCAACTGGTGTATCAATTGAAGAAGAAAAATTTGCCATTATTACCACTCATGCAAGTGCCCTTAATATTTATAACAACATGCTAGCACTACGATTCGTAAGTTGTGGAAAGGTTAAGATGGAGTCCATGGCATTTAGGGAGCTTGTCAGTGTGTTTGATGGCTATATTTGGCTTTTTGTAAGCATTTCTGTAGTAGTTCTCGTGCCTACAATCCAATGTATTGCAGATGCGCAAAAATCAGGGAATCGTCCGGAGAATAACCAACTGTTGCATGTTCTTAAGCATTGGTTATGTCTCGTAAAGGTACTTTTGGAGCAGGGCGACCCATTTCCGATGTCGTTACTGCAAAGTTATCCCGTTCGTCTTGTGGTGTCTTGCGTGTTGCTTGTTGGAATCGTTTTGAGCAACGCCTATAAAAACACGAACGTTTATAATATGATTGTGCCAAGAGAGCCGTTTCGTTATCAACGTTTTGAGGAACTGATACTAAACAATTTTACTATTCATTCCAGAATCGGGAGTTTGCAAATTAGTGGTAACCGTCCTATAAAATTCATAAAAGTGCTTCAAATAGTTCCAAAGCAGCAAATAAATATGCTGCTTTAAGCCCACTTTCCGCACAGATTTTTCCAGAATTATTGGAAGTGTTTCTTGCTGGTCAAAAATTTCAGAGCTTTTCCAATAATTACAACTTTTCTTCATTTAACACTTTCTTCCAAACCCGACTGCATCCACATTTGGATACAGCGGTTGAAAAAAGGCTAAAGGAAGTAACGAAATTGGGGAATTCGTCAGAGGAGTTTCATATTGCTCCAGAGAATCTTCTCCGCTTTGCAGAATTATTAGCAAAGGACGAAAAGAAAATTTTGGAAGAATTTATGGAGAAGTGCAATAAAACGGCATTGGTTCTTCCTTCCTTTATGTGTCAGCAGCATCACCGACGGCTGCAACTTTTAGGTCGCCGTGAGGTTTTCGTGGGGAAAGAAATTTATACCAATCCCTCCCATAGTTTTTCCTTGGGTGGCCTGATCCCGCTATATATTGTCAAGCGTTTGAGTGGAATGGGGGCATCTGGACTTTGGGAATGGTGGACGAAGTCGATTTACGAAAGTTCTGGGTTAAGAGACTACACTAACAAATCATTGAGAAAACCGACTTTGAACGGGAATATACTTGTCATATTTGCGTTGTTATTTTTTGGAATTTTTGTTGCGCTGTTGTGCTTCGTGATTGAAAATATGAAGCGATTGTATTCTCAGACAGAGAAGGGGGCTGTTTACGTTAAGAAAAGATGTCTAATAGTTTCTAAATACATGCAACAAAAAAAGATTAAACTGACAAACAGGCGAACCAATGTTCGTAAGAGACGATCAAGACATCGACAATTTTGAATTGATTGCCATCTTCTATGTAGTAATGATGAAATAAAAAGATGTGTTTTGTAACCTGATATTTGTGACAACTCAGGAAAACGTTTATTTACTGGGTCTTACATGACTTTTAATGACACAAAAGTACATCCTAAACTTTAATCTACTAAAAATCTCATTTAGTGAAGTTTAAAATACATCGCTTCATCTAATATATAAAAAGTGGGGGCTAACTTAACGGGTTTGGTGGTAAATAAATGGGGGATGGGGGCCAACTTAATGCACATTTGGTTTGGTTCACTTTTCACAGCCTCAACCTTGTACTTGACTATTGAATCCCTCATTGTTGAGTTCAACACTGATTGTGTTTCTCAGCGTGTTGGCAGGAGGAATTTATCCTTTCTCAAGGGAATTTTGACAATAGCCTGGTCTGCAACGTGTAACGCACCGCACAGTACCCAAATCATAAGTTCTGGTTTGTCAGCCTCACATCTCTTGGCAATCATAGCATCCAACGAGCTGATATAAATAGTGTTGTCTTGAAACGATGATGTTTCAAGCAATGTTATGAGATATTCTGCAGTTGTACGGAAATCGCACCGGATTGAAAGTTCTTTAAAGCAAACACCAAATTCGCAAGGGTTTGCTCCCTGTTCTTTCCCCAAGAGAAACAATGCCTAAAGAATCGGCAAACTCGTGTAGCCCTCCTGATGCTGCCACACTGAAAAAAACTCACACTTTTCTTGAAGAGCGGAAGATAAGTTCTTGGACTGTGCCACTACTTGGCTTGTAGCCTTCGTCGGGATTCTCACTCGAGTGAGAAGCAACGACAGCGAGAATCGCACTCACAGCAATGACATGGAGTTGCCAAATTATCAGGAGTTGCCAAAACTGGTTTAATATCAGTTATTTTAAGTTTTCACTCTTACTACAGCATTCCGTTTCGTGAATTTCCATCTGAATCCCAGTTACGATGTAATGATATATGAAGATATCCCAATCAACATTTTCATGACGGCAAGCTATCGGCCCAGTACCGAGTTTTGGTGATGGCTGGATGTCGATATGCCCCTTTTGCCAGCAAATATTCCGTGCCGGCATGTCGGTACTGGTCCGGCGACGACACACCGTTATCAATCCGGCACTGCTGGCGGGCATACACGAATCTGACACTACTTTCGATTACATTGCTGTATAATTGGTACAATGAGTAGTATGCGTGCTATAACATGTACTATATGATAAACTACAGTGGTATATGCACTTAATACTATATTAGTAGGGTATGCATCATATTTTCCATCATCAAAACTTATATTGAAAGTCGATGCGCGAGAGTGGAGCAACAATCCACCTATTACTATAGCGTTAACTATTTCAAAATGACTTGGATGTTAGCTAGGTTTCGCATTCAAGTAAACAAAATATGGATAATTTTTGTATGTCTATAAAAGTTTAAAATAGTATTTTGCACCTGTATGTGCATTTAGATTATTTAAAGCATCAATGTGGTGTTTAATTTTTTTTAAATAACTAAACTGTGACCACGGAAAGCTTAGTTATTATGTCAAAGTCAACATGCTACATAGTGAAGTTTCTTTGCTGTATCGATACTGGCCGCCCATCACTGGCATTTGTACCGGCCGTCCGTCACAGACCAGCAAAGGCATGCCGGTGGGTTTTGAACACTCACTTACCCCTTACTAAAACTGTGACTTTTCGGTAGCTGGTCGCCGGTACCGATTCGCCTTTATCTAGATTGCATACTAATAGTACTCAATAGCCTGTACATTCGTGCCAGCTCCATTCCTACACCAAACCATCACAACAATTTTAGTTGCCTACATGCAGCCGTCATCCAATGTTGATTGGGATATACTTACATGTGAGAAGAAAATTCAATAAATTGCTTGCAAGCAAGGAAGATACGCAGCTGTTACCAACATAATGAAGGCCTCTAATTACAATTATTACCAGGAGCATTACAGAATTATCTATTTGAGGAATTCGAGAATTACTGAAATAACTTGATTAAGCATCTCAAAATATCCCTAAACACTGATTTTCAGCGTAATCAATTATGTTCTAAACTTTCCAGCCAATAATGTTCGAATCGGTAGACCATAGTTACTGAAATGTATTCAGTGCCGAGCCTTCAAGGTGTAATACCATCGTACCAAATTTGGTGTAAATCGGTCAATGTATGTGACCAGGAGAGCATACGGAAGCATAATCTTTGACGTTTTAGATTCCCACTAATAACTTTCGAACCACTTGACAAAGTTTACTGAAAAATAATCAGTTTTGAGTCCTTGAGCTGTACTACGTTTGTAACAAAATTTGGTTAACGGTCGATGTATGTGGCCAGGGAAGTGCGTACGGACGGACAGACGGACAAACTTCATAAAATCCCAACTTGCTAATAAACTTGTCTCATTTTCGAGTCACTAAATAATGCATTTGTCAGAATAGGGTTAGCTTTTTAACGTTGGCATATTCTATACTCCATAAAGGTAAGCAATTTTCATAAGCTAATAATTTAATATGAGTATAAAAACTAATGGAAATTATAAATTAACAGTATGTTCTAGCAGCTCAAACACGTTTAAATAGTTTATAGCTATACTGAAATCGATTTATAATAAACTGAATGTTTAACCAAAAGCAGCAATGATGTGGACAAGTTAGCTCCTCTGCAAACACTCTTTCAAAGCAATTCTGCTGTTCAAGTTTAGAATATTTATATTAAACTATTCAAAAACCAAAACATAATGCTTTGGAAGGATTTGTATTTCTATATGATTTATTGCACAGCATGTATTTGTATTACAACATGTCTGGGTTCCACAAGCGAAATATTACAAGAACTTCATTTATCGAAGTACCCAAAGTTTCCCAATTCAAACATACAGGACGTCTATCGAAAATACGACGCAAAGACCATCGACTTTCTTCGCAAATGTTTAAAAACAAACAAAAGCTTTCAACAATGTCTTGACGATGAAGACGCCTATCTGAAAAGTCCTCCAAAAACAGAACAATTTCCTACCCCATCAAACCTTGACGAATTTCTTCGCCCATTTGCAGATTTCAAATGCTTCATTTCAGTAATAAATCATCGAGAGGTGAATTTAAACATTCAACGCCATCCTGTTTCAATATGGACACCAGAACCTGCCGATATTACGTTAAAATTTATCCAGAATAAACCAGAACAGAAAATACTATGGACCCCAAGAGGATTTCACAAAAGAAAACATATTTCCGCCGTCAACGGGACACTACTATGCAATAGTTCTCGTTTTATGTGGGAAAGCAAGACATTGCAGCGGGATAATTTCTTGTTGTCAACTGGCCTTTGCCTTGCAATCGATTTATTTTCCTATTCAGGGCAAGTCAAGCCTTGGAATTGTCAGGTAGACGTCAGTCTCTACCCAATTCCATTTGATGGCGATGCGTCCTCACTAAATGGGTATCCACAACTATTTATGCGGAACCCAGACGGCTACGCCGCGAATCAATATTTCAAATCAATGATTTACTCTCGGGCACCTACTACAACTATATTTGTAACCTACGATACAATTCAAAATGTCCACGTGAATAAAATGCGTTACTGGGTTGTTCCCATTATTCCGTCCTTGCATCCATCCAACATTGCCATCTTACATGCCATTCTAAGTGACGATGGGGAAACAATTGGGAAAATTCGTCTTGTAAATGCAGTAAAAATTTCTATTATTCCACCGACGGATTTGTTTATTAAACTCGGGCTTCAAATCCACCCAATCCCCATGAAGGAAATAAGTTCGGTTGATGTGCTCGCAGAGCATTCGCACGCCAGCCCATCCGAGGCCTTATTTTGGACGCTAGAATTCAGCCTTTTCCAAACATGGCAGGTGTCGAGTGAAACAGTTTCTCTATACATCGAAATTTGTAAGAATGACGTAAACATGAGAACTTTGCTAAATATAGGAAGGTACGTTGCAAATACAAAATTAGCGCTAGCGTATGCACACTTATGGTTTTCCATAATGAAAAATGCAACCATTTTCATTGATAAGTATAATCGAATCTGTCACCCACTCACGGGGAAGATCTTAGAATCAAAACTCAACTATGATGCCAGAGGTGTGTCCCTTCAAGAAGAAAAATTGACCATGTATACCCCTCATGGAAGGGCCCTTAATATTTATAACACTATGTCAGCACTGCGATTCGTAAGTTGTGGAAGAGGGAAGATGGAATCCATGGCGTTTGTAGAACTTGTTAATGTGTTTGACAGCTATGTGTGGGTTTTTGTAAGCATATCACTAGTTGTTCTCGTACCTACAATCCAATATATTGCGGATGCGAGAAAATCAGAAAGGTTAGTAGAAAGTAGGCAAGTAACGTATATTTTTAAGCATTGGTTATCCTTGCTTAAAGTATTGTTGGAGCAGGGAGACCCATTTCCAATGTCTTTACTACAAAGTAATCCCGTTCGACTAATGATGTCTTGCGTGTTTCTTGTAGCAATCGTTTTGAGCAACGCCTACAAAAACACGAACGTTTATAACATGATTGTTCCAAGAGAGCCGCTTCCTTATCAACGTTTTGAGGAACTGATGCTAAACAAGTTTACTGTTTATTCAAGGACCGGAAGTGTGGATATTATTAGTAACAATCGTATTCAACCGCTTCAACCACTTCAACTGTTTTGGAATGGTTCCAAATCATCAACTAAATGGCCTGGTGAAAAACCGCCATCCGCGTCTATTTATAAAGAGTTGTTCGCAGATTTTTATACTCGTCAACAATATAAAAGTCAAAGCTTGGATTCCCCAAACAACACTTTGCAACTCCTGCGCAATATTTACTTCCAAGCCCAATTGCATCCGTATTTGAACACATCTGTTGAAAGTAGGCTCCAGGAAATAACTAAGTTTGGGAATTTGTCACAGAAAATCAACATTGCTCCAGAGTATCGTTCCCGCTTTTCAGATTTAGTCATAAAGGACGAAGAGAAACTGCTCGAAGAATTTATGGAGCAATGCAATAAAACTGCAATGATTCTTCCCTCTTTTATGTGTCAACAGCATAAAAGACGTCTACACCATTTAGGTCGGCATGATGTTTTTGTTGGGAAAGAAATTTATACCAATCCATCGTTTAGTTTTTATCTGGGTGGCCTGATTCCGCCATATATAGTCAAACGTTTGAGTGGAATGGGTGCATCAGGACTTTGGGAATGGTGGACGAAGGCGATTCACGAAGGTTCTGGGTTGAAAGCTTACACGGTTAACACCAAGGCATTGAGAAAGCCGACTTTGGATGGGAATATACTTGTCATATTTGCATTGTTAATATGCGGTATTTTTGTAGCGTTGTTGTGCCTTGTGATTGAAAATAGGAAACGATTGTATTCTCAGGCAGAGAAGGGAATTTGTTACGTTAAGCAATGGTGTATTACAGTTTATAAATCTTTGCAACAAAAAAGGGTTACAGTTAAATACAAGCAAACTACTGTTCGTAAGAGACGAACTCGACCACGGAAGTTTTGAATCGATTACCAGACTTCTATCCCTACGGCAATGATAAAATAAAATGGATTATTTTGTGTTTTCTACTGTTAAATTGGTTATTGTTGGAGAAAACATTTATTTGTTGGTCATACATGAGTTTTAAAGACAAACTGTAAATTGATTGTTAATTTTAGGACATTAAAAACAAATAAATAAGTCGGCTATTAAATATGGGTTAAAACAACAACGAGGATCTATTGCTTAAAATCTCCCACATTTTCATTATGGAAAACCACAATTGTGCGCATGCAAGCGTCAATTTTGCATTTAAGGTTGAACCATCCATGTATTTCAATGCCCTTAGGTTTATCCCACTTTTACAAGTGCGTATATAGTCCATAACGGTTTCCCATGACACCATTCTTTATTGTTCTATGAAATTGAGGTCGAGCGTCAAAGAAAAGGCTCGGAAAGGCTTACATGTAAATGTTCTTCAATAGCACCAACGGAACTCATATTCTTTAAAGAGATTGCTTGAATTTTGATTCGAGATTCATAATATGATGAAATTTTGTCACACGGGATTGCAAAAATCTTTATTTCAGTTACGAATTTAATTTTCCCTTGTGTTTTTTTATTAGTCACGATCGCGTGCAGAAGAGCAAGGTTTGCTGGTGGCATGGATGCAGAATAAAGAGTTCCTGCCCAGATAAGCATGTTATCCCCACTCACATTTTGAAGTTTTGCGTAGGTTATAAATACAGGTATCGTGTGTATGGAGTACATCATTGATTTGAAATATAGGTCTATTTCGTAACCCTCCGGGTTACACATAAACAGTTGTGGTGAATTATTTAATGTACGCGATTCTCTATAACGAGTAATTGGATAAAGATTCGCCTCCACTTGGCATGGCTTTGCTTTCCCTGAATTTGAAAATAGATTAATTCGTAGGCAAATACGAGGTGCCCATAAGAAACTGCGAAAAGTTTGCGAACTCTTGCTTTCCCACAGGAAACGGGAGTTGTTGCATTGTAATGTGTCATTGAAATTGTAGAAACATTTTTGTAACCAGAATGAAGATATTTATTGTTTTGAATGATATTTGCGTGTAAACTCAGCAGGTTCAATTGTCTATGTTAAAAGTGGATGGCGTCGAGTGTTTAAAGTCACGTCACGATTATTCTTTACCGAAATGAAACAGCTTGAATCTGCAAATAGTTGATGAAATTCATTCAGGTTAGTTGAAAGCTTTAGCCGAAGACTGTGGGAAGACGAAAATATTTTTTTGATTTCTGAAGTATCTGAAGTAACTTTTTAAAAATTTACAGTTTGGAGTTCGGTTTCTTCCGGTGTCGGTGTCTTTGAGAATTTGCAAATAAAATCTAAAATGCATTTTAGGGTTAGATTTCGGTTTAGGAGAATTTTTTTTGCTTAGGTACCAATACATTTTTTGTAGTGCTCGACGAGGGGAACACGATGGTGGTACTCCCGTGTCTTAACTCCAACTTTAAAAAACTCATTGAATAACACGTAACGGTGTGGTTGCAGATGATTGCGAATGTAAGTCTTGGGTTAAGTTTTGTTTGGTGATGTTACATTAGGTTTGGTTATGTTAGGTTGTACGTGCCCCCCGACGTAGTATTTTCATCAATTTACCTAACCAGCTCTAACCTAACCTAACGTATAACGTATTATAACCGAACTTATGACCAAAAATGCTTGTTCGAGTTAAGACATGGGACAATCATAATTGTGTTCCTCTAGTCGAGTACTACAAAAAAAAGTATTGGTACCTTGTCAAAAAATTCCTTAACCGAAATCTAACCAGAATGAACATCATAACATCATCATAGTCAAATCAGGATCTCTAAAGCCATGTTCACAAATCCCGTTTCTAACAAAATATTTATGAAAAAAATAGTTTCGTGTGGCAACAAAAATTTGTTCCCACAGTCTTCGGCTAAAGCTTTCAATTTTCCTTTACTTTTAAGGCGATTTTATGAACCTCTCATCAAAAATAGTTCTGATTTAACGTAAAATATGCAAAAAACCCTTCTTATAAACACTATTTTGGAATTGATAAAAACTATGGACTCCTTTATTACACACCCACACTGTTACAAAATTTATGAATATTCTCTCATGCAATACACTACTTAAGCTAACAAAATGTTTATTCAAAACTTTGCTCACATTTTTTATTTGTTTATTTGCCTCCAGAGCAATTTTTGGAAAAATGTTTGCATTGATTTAAAATTTATGGAACACACAAGGCCATTTAATACTTACTAACTTGAATGTTTTCGTGCATCTCGTTAGAATAATTAATTTTACATACTTTTAGCAACTATATTTTACTATATCAGTCATTCGAATTTAACACATATGAGTATTTAATCAAGGTTAATATATTTTCCAGCAACACTAATTATTAACTGAGGAATATACTTATTAAAAAATCAAAATTTCTGCAAAAGCTCAAAATGTTGAGAATGAAACTAGCACGAATTTAAAAAAACAAAGTTTTGTACGCACTCAGCCCGTCCTGCATGCAATTTGGGCTCCAAGAAGGCATCCCGTGACACAAAACCGTCTCTCTGACCCTGATGTTAAGAGACATTGCTCACGTTGGCACCACCGACTGGTGACATTGCACCAATCAAACTCGTCGGCAAATGCTGATTGTTGCAAATACGCGGCTAAAAATTAAAAAGATGAATTGAATTTTCCTTACAAAATATTAAATGTTGTATGTCGCAGGAAGTTGATTATTATTGTAAGTAGTTACCAGCAACAATAGCGAACAGTATAAAGAAACGAAAAGAAATCTGTGCCATTTTAATACGAGTCTTGGAGGTTTGTAAGTCAACTGCTTTGGAATTAGTGAAGAATTTAAGTTTGGAAAGAGACTGATGCATGTTCAACATTATCATTCTGTTTTTATACTAAATATACTTGATATTTGACGCATTTAAAAGTATGATAAATATTTTATATGACTACAAGTACAATTCTGCAGAAGCCATGCAGACCTCTGTGTCATGTCAATGTGTTGAATTTTAGATATCTGGGGAATTAAATACATACAAATATTTTCAAGTCATGACTTTAAATTATTATTTTCTGAGAACTGGATGGTCACTGTACAAAACAGGTGTAATGATTCACACAAGTAATATGGAAAGCAATCCGCATGGATTATACATCAAATCAAGCCACCCTAGTTTTACTAGGTAAAAACAATATTGATCGTTTACAAACAAAAATATCATGTGCAAAAAACAATTCCTTGATTTGTCACCGAGGTTCGTAATGCCATTGCGTAGCATACATGTCAACGTCATGCAAACCAGTCCAGAAAACACAAGCAGCAAGCATGTTTTGTGGAAATGTAGTAACATAACAGAAAAGCTGGGCGCACAGTTTTCGATGTGGACACGCTTGCATGAATGATTACAGGTAGCAATTTGACAAATGTTTGAACACATAACATAAAATAAAACATATTTCCTGGATTATACGCTTCCAAGTATAATGCACGGAATATTAAATTAGATATACGAATACTGTTACTCACAAAGTGTTTGCATAATATGTCATCATATTTTACTTGCATTTTGTGGGTTAGTTACATTCGTGTCTGTTACGTGTATAAATTCCATTTTACAATACCCAGAAAACTCTCTTCTGTGACATTTATCATCTCCATCTGTCAAACAGAATGTGACAAAATATTTTTAATGAGTTTTGTTTCTTTGAAATGAAATGAAATTTAGTTTCTTTGTGTCTTTCTTAATTTAACTGTTTTCAGCATTTTATGCATGATCTGTTTCTTTACCAACTTCATAATCATGATTATATACTAGGGCGAGAGTCGAGCAGCTATTACAACCAAATTGCTACCTCTCGATTCAGCCCTCTTGTAAATAACACTATAATAACATCAATTATTTTTGACAGAAAGAAATTACTTCGGAAATATTTCCAAACTACCATTAAAAAAATTTAGCTACAAATCACTTGAAATGTATTTCAATTATTATAACTTTACGTAGTACCTTATTGTTGTTTATGAGATCAAAAACATCTGTCACAAGTAATGCCCTCATAAGCAAACCCGAAAACTCATAAGTTCCGCAAAACCCCGTTTTCCATCCCAAACTTCAGAGACTCCTGAACGACCCAATTCTCGCAAAGATTCCTTTATGTGATCAACAGAAACGTGGTTGTTCTATGATTTTATGTACCACATTTAAAAAATCAAATCATTTTCGTAGAAATATTTAACGCACAGCTTACTGATAAACGTTTCACAATCAGCGGAATTTTCAAAATTTCTGGTCAGATTTCACGAGCATCCAAATTATTCATTTCTGGCATTAACTTAAAATCTGTGAGGTCATCAAAATCAGCAATCAAAATCAAAATAAACCTCATTACGGTGGGAGCAATCCACACATTCGAAACACCTTTTTTCAGTGATATAAATACAAAACTTCCAACCATAAGTCAAGAAAACTCGTATGATCCACTGGTTAATTATCCCAATGGGGAAAATTTTAACGATGCTCATTCCAATTGTTACATAACTAAAATTGACTGGACTTAAATCTTACGAAATGAATAACTTTTCATTTCATGAAAAACTTGTTTTAATGATCTTGAAATAAATAGTTGACTCTCGATCACACACATAATACCTTTTGGCAAGCTAAATGGCCAGCTGCGTGCGGAGAATCATGTATATGTAAAAATATTTTATAGTAAATGATGATTTAAAAAACTCATTTGAGGGATTTTAAATTAAATGCAATTACACTAAATTCTATGATTTATCCAGGACTCAAGATTCATCATACATGGGAGGATATACCTTTGAAAAACTTTGAGCAGATCCATGTTCGCTTTAGCTGAAATCATCTTTAATGTAGTCATGCTTTTTTATATTTACGTAGTTCAGTAAATATTTAGTTGTATAGTTAAATACAGAACAAAGATGAACATTTAATCAAATTGAATTTTTAAATAAATATTTACAACTCTGTTAGAAACTCAAACTTTTTCTAAGTACATTCAGCTTGTTCGTAATTGGTAGTCACCATTCTGCGTGATGTACCTCACCCACGGAAGCGCTTGGTATCCACTCTTTTCCATAATTTTTAAGTAGCGAACCTGTACAATATAAAATAATTTATTAACACTAAATCTTCCTGTCTAGAAATCTTGAAAATTAAAATGTATTGCCTTAATTTCTTTCTCTAAAAAAACTACACTCACTTGGATTCCAGACGTGGTAAAGTAAGGGATTTCAAATCTCACTTGAATTGGTGGACGTCCCTCAATATCTTCTCCGACAACAGAAGGTAACCCAAAATGAGCTCGCATCAAATACTCCTTTCCACCAGGAAATGACTTGATACTCCAAACAATAGCATTTTCCTCAGGGACATACTTAACCGAGCCAACTCCACTCTTAAACTTTGGGGAATCAGCATCAGCAGGGACTGGAATGATTATCTCGACGTTGTTAGCAGTTGATCTCTTTTTAAATTGGGATTTTGCCTTGACCATGTACTCCACTCTGCTGTGAGCATGTCGCTCGATAACTGATGTGATCCAAATTAAAGGTTTCACCTGAAACCAAAAAAATCCTCAATAGTTCAATAGATCTTGCGTTACACCCTAAAAATATTATATTTAATACAGCATAAAAATATGATAATTCTGAATTTACTTGGGTGTTTAGTCGATAAGACATCAATTCAAATTCACCATCTGGTGGAACAAAAAATATTGTCCTGTCGTCCTCGAATCTGTAAATAATTCCCATAAAGAAATCATGAGCTCAGAAAATTACAATGATGTACATACGTGATTTTTAAACAAATTTCGATGTTTCAAACTATTTCTGAAATTCTTACTTTGATATTCGTACACAGTGATGAAATTTTACATCTTCCAACTCAACCGATTTAGCCTTTCCTCTCCCAGTGCTTTCAAGAAGGACCTTATCATTGAGCCCAAGTCTCAACTCAGGCATTCCAGACAAGTTCACTTTCATTTTCACAACGCCAACGATTTCACTTCGTAAAATGTGTCCATTAGCACCAGCCTAAAGAAATATATTATAAATTATAAATGTTGAAGGCAAACTGACAAATCTTCGTATTTTTTAATACTCAAACAAAATGTAGCTCACCATCAAGTTGACCGACTCAATCACATCCAAAAACACTTCATTCTTCTTATACTTTATCCCATCTGATCGCCAAGAAACAGCATTCGTTACAGCCATTGGAGGGCGCGGGACGATTTCCAGCTTGTGACCTTCTTGCGTGATATATCTAATTAAATGTTAAAAAGAAGAAAAAAACTGTTTGATACTATCACCTATTATTGATCAAATCAAACTTATAATCAAAATATAAATGGAAGTAAATAATCAATAATTACTCCTTCAGAATTTTACTGTCCGTAGTTTGAGGATAGCCAAAATCAAGGAGCTCATCCATCAGTTCGTAAATAGTAACAAAGTTGTCGCGAATACTCTCCTCCTCCAGCTCTTTGAAGTATTCAGTCATCACCTTATTCACCATATAAGAAAACATGTCAAATTAAATTATGATAATTTCATTAGTTGTTAGTGTTTTGAGGGTCAATCATCACTAAAAAATTCCAACTTTTTAGCACATACCTGGACAAGTTTATGAAGAAAAACAAACACGAGGGCAATGTTAGGATTGACTTGAGTTATCGAAACAATGTACAAATTGTTATGTTTGATGTAAGCAAATGTACACTCCTTGGTCAGCAATAATACTGGAGTCACAGTCCCTTCTTCCTCCTTCTCCAGGAGCAAAGGCATAAACTTTTCAATCAGCTTCATGTCAACGTCACCCCTGTAGTTTCTTGATATTAAAACCTATAACACATATAAACATAATATTATTAGCACTGACAACTGACGATTTTCTTAATTGTTATTCATAGACAATAGATGATAGATAAAGAATCAATCAAAAATAGTTGATGGTTGACAGTGGTTGATGTTTCTCACCTTTCCTTGCATATCCAGGATAAAAACAGCTGACGACGACATCTTCAATCTTGAATAGTTTTCCAAACCAGGTCAACTCAAACGACACAAACACTACCAACTACGGTCACAATCACAACAAATTCTGCTGATCAAACATCAAATCAAACCGATCACCGATTGGCATTCAAGGAAAAAAATGTGATTGTCAATTGTGCATCGGCCCGAATTGAACTTCATGTTTATCCACCGTGAACCTTGAAATGATGCTTGTATTGTGGGGCAAGATGAAACCTTGATAACAAACGTTCTAAATGATTTCCAATTCCTGATGATTTCATGAATTGTTTGTAAATTAAATTTTAATTTAACAGTTCTATTTTGGTTTTGGTTGCTTCTTTCGATCAACAAATCGTATTTGAATGGTAGATGTTGCCAGTCTTGCACAATATTCAAGTGTGGTTAGCATTTTTAGCAGCATTAAATCATATTTGATGAATCAATCGGTCATAGATAACCAGTATACACATCTTCTTGTTACGTATATCATCCGTTTCTGTTACTTGAAAAACCTATATGTGTGAAGGGATACTGCGGTTTGCGACGAAAAATAATAATGAACATTATGCATATTTGTTTTAACCAGTAGGAAGGATGTCTTCTTATCACTTCATTTTGTGAATGCTAATATAGCGTTTCAATAAAAAATTAAACTGACGTGTTTGTCCTTATATCTGGTATCCAGGCTGACCACCTCATTAGAAGCACTCTACTCTCATCTCGGCATGATTCTAAGTTTTCATGATATGAGTATGAAAATTGAGCAGCAAAAGATTTTTGTATCAATGTGGTGGTGGAAAAATGTTTGTGCATGTAGAATGGCCTAGAGTTGAGTTATGAATTGAATGGAGTTACAGAACTATGCATTATCGTCACTAAAAAAACTTGATAAAATGCGATGTAGAATACAGACCAAATGTTTCAATTGGGTTCTCAGCAAAGAAAATATGCCACCTAACCTCACATCAATGTTGTTGAGAATGCGTACGAGTAGGATTTGGAGCTTTTCAGCTATTGTGTAAACTGTTTCCTTTGCTTGCGTTTGTTGTAGATACTAGCTCCACATGTGTACTATTTCCTTTATCGACAACAAGCCTCGCAAAGTTTGGAAATTGATGAGGTTATGTGCCTAACAATGCGGTTAAGCCTTCATCAGTTGAGTCCATCGGGCAGCAAAGGGCAACTTGACCTGGGTTCCCTTATTCACACAAATCGTCTGTAGCACAAGCGACAGGCTTCCCTACTTCCCTCCCATCCACCTTTGGGCAAAAGAGGAGTAGTCCATAGGTTTCCCTGTGGAGATACAGTTTGTTTTTCTGCGATCCTTTGCTGCATTTTCCCACTCCTCTTCTGCTTTCGAGCCCTTTATGCAACAAAGGAAGAGTCGTTTTCCGTTGGGGAGCTCCTCCTGGTAAATTTCCGAGTAGGCTGATGGACAATTGCTTCGGTGCAGTACACACGCCATTCTAGACTCTCCCGGCTGAATGACCACAAAGAGAAAGCTTGGAATACAATAAATTGAAACCATGATGAATGATGACTTGCTTTGATCTGGTGTATCTGGAGAAGCTTATCTTATCAAAGGATGAATTGCTAATGGATTTCCAGAACTCAAATTACCTTCTTTTATACTAAAGTTTAAACTTGATTTTTTCGCCATGTTCATAACAAATAAGGTTGTTTTGTTATTGCAACAAAGCAAAATTACTGTAAAGTTGCTGGGGGGATTCATTATGACTACAACTGTCACTGCCAGGTGCCAGGAAGAGCTTCAGCGAGGCTCTTCATCTGATTTATTTTAAAAAATTTAACCAAATACATAAACGAAAATTTGTTTGTTCTTTTTCCTTATTTATAAGTCAGCACGAAAGCTACGAAAAATTCGTAGTGACTCAGTCACTGTGACTGGAACTGCCAGTGCCAGGAAGAGCGAGGCTCTTTCATATCGAATTTTTAAAATGTTTTTGATGATGTTTATGGTAATTATCATTCCTACCCGTGATGAGTTCGCTCATTTAATAAAAGAAAAAATTGTTTCGCTTTGATGACGATAAGTAGTACAAGTTCACTTTAAAGTTTTATGACTTGGTTTGATTTATAATAATTGTTTTCCAGAAGAAAATACACACATCTCTTACTCAAACCTGTTTTATACGGACGGCGAACATAATCATTTCCTTTGTGATTCATTTTTGGCTAAAGAGGAAGATACGTTTTTTATTTAACTCTAGCTTTCGCACACTTACCGTGTTGCTTTTTCAAGAGTAAATCAGTTCCTGGTTCTTTGTGTTATTTATTTTATTACAAACACATTTGAAGATGAAGATAAAATATCATTCAACGAAAATGAACTGCTTTAGAAGCATTTAATTGAGTGGTGCTTTATGTTACAGTCACAACAATAAAAAATGACTTTTATTACCGATTATATAATGCTAAATAAATGCTTTTGCTTTTAGTTTATAATTTGTTTAGATTTTAGTGAATATCTGGTGTTTTCATTATAATATTTATTATTGTGAATAGGAAGCCCATACATATACGAGTATAGCGTAACACATAAAAAACCACAGATGCAAGTGAAAAAGGTTAATGTTACGTAACGTCAGGTATATTAAAGTTCGTTTATGTAAGAAGTTCCATAAAAATCTAGTGTTTTACCATCTTTGTTAGCATCATCATCATTGATATTTATCATATCATTTTATTGTATTTTATAGTATGTAATGAGATATCATCATGCATCACCTCAAATTTGTGCAGGCATGCGTAAATTGTAAACAACAGCAACCCTGATGATTCTTTCCGGTTATTGCATACCGGTTTTACTTTTCATTATCAGGTTGATTATGGGAATGGGAAACCGGTGTAGGCAAACGTGGAATCATAATCATAAACAAAAACTTTTGTTTTTCTGAATAAACAATCTCCTTTGATGGTTTGGTGTTATATTTTTGTGCAAACTGAAGTTCTCACTGCTAACCTAAAAAAAATATGTACAACACTTTCATGTGAGTTGTTCGTGTTATCCTGATTATTGTAGGATTATGTAACTTGGGTTTTCATGAATGTTTGGCTAAAAATTGATTGATGTGTTCTGTTCTCAATCTCAGTAATCAACATAGATTTTCGCATTAATAAAATTATGTTTTGTATTATAATGCTTATGTGAAATCAAACACCACCCTTTGTACACTATGATGTAATATGTAATGTTAGTTAGGCTATCGGATAACTTTTTGGACCAACATATAAAAGGGATTGGAAGGCGAGTGGGATATTCCAGCTGCTAGTTAGCTCAAGAAGTACAAAATCATCGTTAGATTTGAGTAATTTTTGCTATTATCTTTTAGTACTGTTTTGAGAGATTTGGGGCAAATTAGGGTATAAAATGGAAGGAAGGAGTCGTTTTTGGGATTCACATTGAAAAATCCACTCACTTTCATGGCGATAGAATTCATTTTCTACAAGCTTACTCTATATTCAGAAATTCTAGCACGATGAAATAACATGCATGGCGCTACTCATAAGTCTACATGGTAAAAACTTCTTTAAATGCATTTAAAATGCAATAGTTAAAAAAATTCAAATTTTATATTCAATCCCAATTTTATTGCAAAAATATAATCTATATCCAAACAAAAAAATAATCTAAATCTGGCAAAAAATACAACCAATACAATTATTTTGTGTGCAGCTTTTTCTAACCATTTTAGAAATTCAAATGTGCATAATTTTACTCGTATATGAAACATGATAGCATCTCAAAAACTGTTTTCAAAACAACACTAAATTATAACATTCCATCAATCCAATCCTTATGATAAGCCACATTCACAAACGCCGTCGGAACGGCAAACTCACAAAGACGAAACGCCTGTACCCCACACAGTTCCTCCTTTCCTTTAGCCCCCTTACAGAAAACACCTCCACCCAGCTCTCTATCACAAATGGATCCACCCGAATACCTTTCCACCCCACAAAGTATATCCTCAGCCACAGTAATATCCACCCCAATAGCTTTCAACCTGCTAATCCTCCGCTGACATTCCGGATGCCCCAAAATGTGAAATGGTCTCTGAGAAAGGTGTCCAAACCTCTTGTCCGCCGTCCTAAACGCTACTTCCGTTGCCCACTTCCCATTCTTAATTCGCCCCGGATCCACCGTAGCAAGTTTCGGAATCTCTTCAGCATTGATATCCACTTCCCCATTCAATTCCAGGATGGCAAGATCATTCTGATAAAATGGATCTTTGGAAGTTGCATTTGCCGCAAAAACCGCAATCCTCTTCCCTCTATTTTCTCCTGGTCTCGAAAATCCATCCAAAATTGATACTTTCTTCACCTCAAACGAAGCTCCTTCTTTGACCTTTCTCAAATTCAAAATTCCCGCCGTCACCTCAATATTTTTTCTAGTCTCCCCGTCATCCAAAGCGACACAGTGGGCGGCAGTTAGCACATGAGTTTTTGAAATCAAAGTTCCGCCACAAATATGTCCATCTGCACTCTTAATATGAACCTGGCTATCATACTGCCCTTTATAAACTGGTGCGCCGTACAAAGGCTCTTTCAACAAAGGAACTCCCTTCTGATTTCCAGCATGCTTTACAATCCAGTTATGAAAAAAGGCTATTTCTACATAAGCCACGGGCCAGCACCATTCCTCAGTTTTTTCGTGCTCACATTGATTGGCTGTTCCATGTCCACGGGAAGTTAACCCACATAAAACCGCATTTCCATCGTCTCCTCGGCAAATAGCTGGCCCACCAGAGTCTCCTCTACTCGCCGAAGGGCTTGCTATACCGTCTTGGTAGCCACCCAAGAAAAGTAATTGGTTTGTATGGGATTTATATTGAGGATAAGGTCCTTTATCTGATCTCACTTGCCGTTCATCTTTCCTTATAAGGGTGTCCGCTTTCTGAAGTTTTGGAGAGCCTTTTAAAGTGTCCGTTAAACCGTAACCAACAATTACTGCGTGATCTGCGTTTGTAAGAGGATTAAATCCCGTTTTTGCAATGGGAATCGATGTAATGGTTTTCGAGAATTGGATGTCTTCATCAAGTTTTATAAGGGCAATATCATAAATCGCATCCCGACTGTGTTTTACTAAAAGAGAGGATTTGTTGTGGACAACGATTTTTTCAGCGCCATAAGTGTTGAAGTTTTGAGTGCCAGAAATTGCAGAGCCCAAAACAACGGATACTGTGGAAGGATCAGTGACAGCGGGAACTTTAAGTTTTTTGTTGACAACGCAATGGGAAGCGGTGAGAATCCAGCGTTTGTTGTAAATAGTACCGCCACAGCTAGCTTGCCCCTTTCCCTTTTGAATTAGGACCCTAGCAAAGTGAGGAAATTGGTGGGGTTCGACGCCCAACAATGTTGTTAATGCTTCGTCTTCGGAATCTGTTGGACAGCAGAGCGCAATTTCGCCCACTTCGTCGTTATCCCCGGCACACTCGTCTGTTACTGTTTCGTCGTAGATGATTTGCTTCCCGTTCATAAAACGCGGTTTTAAAGAGGAACATTCAGCGGGACCGTTGAGTATGCATTCCGTTTTTCGGCAGGCTTTTGCCTCAGCTCTTTGTTTCTCGATGGTGTCGCTGCCTTTCAAGCAACAGAAAAAGGTTCTTCTGCCATTTGGTTGGATATCCGAGTAGATTATGGAGTGGGTTGATGGACACCTGTTTCTGTGAAAACCGCAAGGTCGTTGAGAATCTGCAGAGCTGACCAGATAAATGGCCAGAGTTAGAGTGGTTGCTACAAGGTGTAGGGAAACCATTCTGCGGAGTTTCGGAGTGTTTCAGAGGAAGCCAAACTTCAAACTTGATAGCTGATAAGTGAACGTTTCAAATGGTAAGATTTCAATGTTTTTCCTGGAACACCATCGCTTCCTTTTATACTCCCCAGATCCATCGACGCTTCTGTTTGTTTTGCTGGAAAGGATTGGTGGGTACCAGTACGATCTGATCTCATTAGGAATCTTTGTTTGTATTTTTACGTTCCAATGCTGAACGCGGAAATGAAAAATATGCATAGATACAAAATACATGAAATACGTGAACAGGGTAAAACACTTCGAGCTGGAGCTTGTACCAGGAAGAGATACAATTATGACTTATTATCGTCGGGTAACCCACTTATCATTATTCTCCCTCGTGGTGAACTCAGTCAGAATATGAACTAGCACAATATCTTGACTTGAATTTTCTTATTGGTGCCCACACAGTATGGTACATGGAGTGTAAACTAGTTTTATGATGCATATTTTTTGAAAGAACGGGTTGTAATCAAAATGTTATAATACGTTGATTTTCTCAACTAATTATTTCCTGGTGCTAGATTTTTAGGTATAATATTGTAAATGTTACGAAATTTTAACGAAAAAACTGGTTCAGTAGTAACAGCAGGAAAACTATGTCAAAATGTAAATGGACTTACCTTGTATAGATTCTGGTTTTATTGTGTGAAATTGTTTTCCACGATTTCCGTTTGGATGATTTTTACGACTAAGCGAGCCAAGAGTAACAAAACAAAATATGGTTACAAATGTGTAAGAAGTACACAAAAGAACGTGGTATGAATCTATTATAAGCAAGGCGAAATTACTTGTATAATATTGTAAAAATTGCATAATTACGAACTTATTTGGAAATAAGCCTACCTGATATAATTGGTTTCGTGAAGAAAACAGAATGCAGTACAGCAGTGGTTGAATTTTTATTACACAATATAAACATTTTTTGAGATCCGAATTCATTATTGTTAGCTTACATAAGAAAGCTAATGAGAAAATTAAAAGTTTCTACGTGTTGCTGAATGCTTCAGTGCGATAAAGATGAATATGTTTGTGGGTACCATGTACGACTTGGTGCATCATCATCAGTAATTATCCTAGTGCTACATAGCATAGCTTCCTTCATCCTTACATTCGTGATATGTATTATTTCTATTCACACTATGGTGCACTAGAGCGAATCCCTCGCTGTGTGAAATTTTACTTCATTCCGCTTGACGGAAAAATATTCTTGTTATTCAGAAGTCGTCAGTTGCGTGAAACAACGTCAGAGAATCTCGTTTAAACTTCGGAACCTTTGGGCAAGGCTGGGTAATCAATTGATTAAGTAATCTAATGTGTTAATCTAGATTATTGATTAATTTAATCTGTAATCATTAATCTAGCAGAGAAAAATATTTATAATTAATCAATAATCAATTAATCTGAAGGAAGCACAACAAATGATTTAATCTGTAATCTTTAATCTAAGGAAACTACCGCACATTTAATCTGATTAAATTAATCTAAAAATTGATTAAATCCTTAGTTTGCAGCATCACATTTTTGAAATTTAAGTAAACCTGATCTATAATTGGTTTTTGGAATACCTTAATCTTAAATTCCTACATTTATATAAGGCAATGCTCACGTATTACCCTACCCAACACAGGCAGTTTTCGAAAACATTTGTTTATCTTTTGTTCTTACTACACATAATATTTCTACGCCTTAATTAATTGTAATATGAAATATTTACCCTAATCATATCAAATAGAATTTCGGCACTACATTAGAGTAAATGTCAACTGTTTCGGTCTATTCAATATCCGTTTTTTGAAGATTTGCTATATCTCTAGAATATAAAGTGAATAGTTCTATGATTCCTTGATTCTATGAGGTTGTTTCTTAAGCAGGAATGAATGTTATTGTCAATATAATCCTTGTGATCTATAGCTTAATCAAGCTAGAGATTACTTTT
>JAANSM010000803.1:0-23233 GCA_036850725.1 Orchesella villosa | reverse complement strand
ATAGTTTTTTTTATTTCCTTCGTTTCTTTTTAGGACTATGAGTCATTCATGATGATCGTAATGTGGTGAGCATTTTAAATGGTAGTTTTTTTATTCCATTTTCGTTTATACCACCAGCATATATATGCCCCACCAACTCCCTGTGAGTTTTTTTTTGGGTAGCACACCGATGTTTTGTAAACTGTTCCTTTTAGTCAGCCCGCATTGTACTCCTCTTTTGTGTTTTCTCATCGTCTACAACACGCATACTTGTGCCGTACCTTAGCCTGGGGTCATCGTGTGAAATTGGGAAAATTCTGAATAGTTGATGATGGTCGATATTTATGTCCCAACGCGACGTGTGGGGAAATGGTATATTGTTGTGGAAGCTAGGCTACCGGCTAGTATTCCAATTTCGTATTTTTTTGATATCGTAAAAATTTGTAAAATCTCCCTCCCAAAATTGTAATGGCAGAGACAACTGACATTACATTTTTGTCTTGTCTTTTAAGGCAATATTTGTTATTGGTGAGCGAACGAACCCAACAAATAATGAAAATTTGGGTTCTGCGTGAATGGATGTAGGAGAGTTTAACATGTGAAGTGATGAAACTCGTGTGACTACGAAACGAACCAACATGTCCTAATGGTTCAATAAGACCTTGTAGTAGCGAGTTAATAGAGTCATTTCTGTAAAAATGATAGTTCGTCAGTCATACACAACAGCTCGCCTTTTTGTAGCTAGTACGCTTCCACTTCCACCTTATATATTCAAGAAAATAGTGGCCTTAAACAAATAAGTAAAAGTTAAAAACATAAAAGTTATTATTATTATCATGAATGTCATGACAGTAACCCTTTCTTTTAAAAACCTAACATTACCATAATCTTCCTTTCTCGACTGGGATTGGAAACCGGTGCGGTGCGTAAGAAGAAAAAAAGAATGATATGATAATACTAAACTCATTTCACATACTAAAAGTTGCATGTGTCATATCCGTAATGGCAAAACATTTTGCTCTGCCTGGAATTGAATGAAATTAACTCAAGGTAACATGTTACTTGAAGTTTCTTCCTTTTTAGTTTTACAAGCAATGCAATACAAAGCATAAATCTCTATGTATGGTTCCACCTCCGCATCACTTCCTTCAACATTATTCTTTTGCTTACATGTAAGTAGCTCATTGAAGACAATTAACTTTCATATGTGTTGCATGACTTTAGGCAATTTTGTAAGGAATTCTGGCCAAGTCTTTGTTTTTCCTGTCTCTTGTTGAATATTGTGTTGTCTATTGTCTTTGACTGCATTGCATAAGCAGAGTAATCATGTAAAACACCATCCCACAACAACACGCCTTCAAAAAACTTGACGACACAGCAATACTGAAAGTGCTTTTATATTCAAACCGTGGACGTGTGTGACGTTATTTACCACTCTTTATCTGACCATTGAACTTCAGAAAGCTTTTAACTGTAGCTGTAATGTAGTGCAATCGTGCAGAGATTTAAGTGGACGGAAATAGCAGACTAAAATACATTTTTAAATGTCGTTCAAAGCCAAATATTATGTTCGAATAATGGACAAACTTAATAATTCGTACTGGAGTTTTTGGTCGCAGTGTTGAATCTAACCATTTACCCATACTCCGTCTCGCGACTTAGATATACGGAAAAAAATATAGTGAAAAAGACTTTTTGTTTCAGCATTAAGACCCAAATATGACATGAAACGTTTCTATCTGCAAAAGTAAGTTAAAAAATGCGGATAAACTCAAACTGCTGCAGAAGGATATATATATCTATATGCATCGTGCTACATGGTTCCCGGATCCAGCACCAAGTTCCTTTCAGGATTTTTGTGGTGCTGGAAGCAAGGCAGACAAGTTACTGAGCCGGAAACGACGATAACAATTTCCACGAACGTTTTTGGATGATAAGATCTGGGATTGAAAGTTTTTTTTTACTCAGAAGCATGCTACTTGGGTAGAATATAAAGAGTCAATGGTTTATCGTGAGGAAAGGAAGATTAATAGTAAAAATGAGTATTCTTCTTTTAAAAATCCCATTTTAATCAGTAAAACTGCGGATCTCTGTTGATTTACCATTATTCTCTTCACTCTTTTAGTAATGTGAAATTTTCATCAAACAATATTAAGTCTCTTACGGTTGGCTGTACATGTCTGTCGGCACAGCATATTTGGACTTTTTGTTCTTCACACTCGAAGTTTTTTCTAAAGAAAAAGAACAGCCTTCTTTTCTTACTACTTTGTTAATCATGTACCTCTCTCTCTACCCAGCCTCCATGTGCATTGTAGGAAAATGCAATCATGCAAAGTTACGAAAAAGGATGTTTACAAAAAAACACGGGCGCATTATGCAAAACGACGATAATCTGGAATTTTGCTTGTTTCATCATCATCTGTGCGTGAATGCATGAGTGCAGAAAGACATATGCATGTGCATTCAAAATATTTTTTGAAGTACCTCATGTTGCCAGAATTAGGAGCACAATATGCACTAAATGTCATGTCTCCTTTTCCAAGAATATTGAAGTAAAAAAGAGATAACGAGTCTCTTATCTTCTTTCTTTGCCGTCGTCTTGTACACAATGATTCACTTGACATTTCCACTTTTCTTGGTTCTGTTTCCTGCTCGTTTTCAAGTACTGTTTTAATAATGATATGGCACATGGCTGTAATACACATTTATATATATATATTAAATATATATACGTATGCATTTTTTATCTTGCATTTGCCCGGAAGACGGGTGCAGTGCAATGTCTCCAGTCTCCAAAAACTGTACTCTCCTATACTTATATAATGTGCGTACACTAACCCGGTAGTTCGTATGAAATTCAGCGGATAATCAACAAAGAAAAGAATAACAATATTCCGCTGTCTAGATTGCATCCGTTCAACTGTCTGTTGAGTGAAGTGTATCTTGCCAAATTTCAGATTTTCCGTTCATATGCGTGCATGATGAAATCGTTAATGTTACATTGCATTGTCATTTTACAACAGCGCTCGTCAAAGAAATAAGTATTACTTCGCGCATTATAAATGCTTCTACTCCATGGGTTACGCTGTTATGGTCCGTTGTTGACATATGGGTATTTTAAAAACGTTTTATTCTATGCAAGTGTGTATGGATATGTGCACAAAAATAAGCTGTGGTATTGACGACATGAAATGACTGCATAATTGACAACCTTCTCATCATTTTTGACAGTGTAATCACATCATCGTGGTACTTGAAAATTATCGCGAAGGTTTGAGAAGCCTGCATTGGAGACTTGTGACACGTTGGAGTAAATTTATGCGCTTCTTCCTTTTCCTAATTTACATGACTCTATTAAATAGAAGTGTGTGCATCGATATGTATTATTTGTGATGGTAGTGTTTCCTCATGCATTATGCATATTAAGAACATTCGGTACCACTTCAAGTAGAAACTATAATGAGCTTAGGGTTGTACTCAATGCTAATACAAAATCCGATTCGTTTGCTATTACTAATTACATTGTTGTTTTTTCCTTTGTTTCATAATGAACTCTTATCTACTGAATCATCTCTTCTTCTCACCTACCATTTGGGATGAGTAGCAACATTACCTTCTCAAATTTGGATACTTACCACAGTCCGGATTTGAAATTCGCAATCAAGTAACGGAGGAGCGGATGAGGAGAGCAATTCGTGAACTTCAGGTAGGAATACAATGATAAACTTTTATGTTTTGATTCACTAATGAAGGAACTGGTGTTATATAAACATTGATATATGTTAGTAGCAATAATACGGCATTGAAAATTCAAACAATAACATCAATTTTATATTATACTTACATTTTGTTTTATGCTATTCTTTTCAGAATTTCGCAAATTTAACAGTCACAGGTCACATAGATGCTGCTACATTGAAATTGATGCGAACTCCAAGATGTGGCGTACCAGACATTCTCACAGGCCAATATAACTCGAGGGCACGGTACCGCAGATACATTGTGCAAGGACAGAAGTGGTCTAACACCAACCTAACATGGAGGTAAATAACCACAAAATGATTTATGTTTCTGAATTTGTTATGGAATGTATTCTATGCATGTTTTTATATTAATGTACATAAATATGTTCAGTTATCCAATCTTGGTTCATCTTTTTTTCATACGTAATGAATTCGGCTTGTCGGTAGTAGTAGTGTGATGGTTTCTGCTTATTACCAGACGCTATATGCGTCGCAGTTAGCCCCAATGCAGAAAGTAAAAAAGAACCAGCATTGCATTCATTAAAAATAAATAAAACGTTGATGTAACTAATAACTTTAAAGAAGTAGAAGCTTGCGTTAGACTTAATTATGCCACCCACTATGTTTAAGCTCTTATTTTTAACGAAAACTTGTTTTGATGTAAAAAAAATTCGTAAGAAATCGATGCTACATTTTAAGAAAAGTTTTAATTTCGAACATTATTTGCTCTCACATTTTCTTATTCGCCTTTAAAGTAGACAAATAACTATATAACTAAAGTGCATGAAATTCTCTTCTTAATTTTTTCATGCACACTCTTGAACAACTTCTTTTTGGGATTAGTTGATAGTTTGTTGTTCATTTAGCATGTCAGTAATGCAGCCATCTATCATCGTGTGAGTGGAGCACGCAACCTTTACTGAAGCTTTCTTGCTTGCAGCGTCGACGTCTTTGTTCAGTAGTTCTTTTCCAGCTTGATAGGTTGCACTAAAAGTATGCTCATAGAATATTAAGCCAAAGTAGTAAAGCCCTTTGCTTAGGAACCTTTGGCATTTGTAAACTACAATGTTATATACTTATCTTGATAGTTTCTAGGTAGCAACTAATAATAGAAATCCTTATATTTCTTTGAATTGTTTGACAAATCAAAAAAGTTCATGCATATGCGTTCGTCTCTTACAAATTCGAATGCTTATTATAAAACACCATGTGAGTAAAGCAGCAGTTGGCAGTTTGATTTACAAGAAATCCTTAATTGTTTTATGCAAGTTTGTCGAAGCCTTCGAAGTTCTTTTGTTAGCAGCCTAGATTCCTTTCAAGTAAAGGAATCAATCGAACTAAAAACCTTTGATATTCGTTTTGAAAATTTCAAAGCTAAAGCCCTTTTTCACAGTTATTGAAGATGAAAGCAGTTTGGAGTCCTGCTTTCTTTTCTTAGAATATCTTCAAAGAAACAGCATGCCCACAAAGTCCATTATGCCTGTGTCACTTTAGTTTTGTATATTACTTTGCCAATAAAAACTCTCTCCAGCCAATTTCGAACAGTATGGTGGCAATTATTCTGCCTTTGACTGTCAACTTTCGACAAGATATTTTAAAACTACATAACGATAGAACATAAAAGGAATAAACGAAAAGAGTTTGGTGTTTATATAAGTATATACCTCTCTATCGTTGCACAATCTTGTTCGGCAAATCGGATTAATTTAATGAAATTTAGTACAATAAAACGTTCTGATTGAACTAAATGATCCTATTAGTAATTTTGAACTCATTTATTTCCTGCTGCTCTCTTTCCATCATTTCAAACTTTAATGATGGAGTAAAATTGTGAATTATATGTACTATTCGATTCATGTAGGGAAAAGTTTTTTTTATAACTGTTGTTTCTCAGGTATTTCTAAAATTAAATCTTTCAATAGGTATTTCTTTATGTATAAATAATTAGAAAGTAGCTGCTGAGCACTTCAATCAAAATGTCAATCGTAATCTGTTAGAACTATGCGCCTCAATCCAAGTGGATGCCCTGTACGGTAGTACGCTAGCTTTCGGTTACTCAACACGAACTCCCTGTTTACTCCTAATTACCTTCCAACACTAGGAGTTTTCCAAGTTTCTATGTAAAAATTAGTCAACTTTTAATAATGTTTAGCATAAATACTTTAATTTGGAAAAAAACGTCTGGAAAAAATTGGAAAATGGGTGAAGTGGTTAGACTTTGATCAGCTTTTTATTATGCAATTATACTGAATGACAGGAAAATAATTCAATACCGCTACAGTTGCACAGTATAGTTGTCTCGTCTCGTATTTGATTGAGTAAGAAGAAACATGTCATTCTCAAAGTCTACCATAAAAAGTACCCAACACATGTCAGACGTCTTTTTCCATGATTTAATACATTGTGTAGCCAATGGTGGCTGACTTTTAGAATGAATTCATCTCATAAATCTTATGGCTCATGATAAATAAGAAGAATGAACATCCAACTTTATCCTAGGATCTACGGTAGAATATTCCCAAGTTCCTTTTCCTTTCTTTTCAATGTCACACAGTATCTCATTTTCTTTCATGAGACTTTCTTCGCGTGTGTATGTGATTTTGGTTTAAGGAGCATATATCAAGAGCTAACGAAATGTACTTTGGAACTTTGTTTTTTGACGGAACTGAGCCATGTATAGGTTACTATCCTTACTACGTTGTCACTTTGTTGCATGCACAATGCACAGATAAAACGAAAACGGATGTGTACCCAAGAACATATTGACTTGAATGATAATGATATTGTACTATCTAACTACCGAATAATATACTGGGAATTGTATGCTCTCCTAATTTTACTTTTTACCACTTTTCCCTCAACAAAAAGAAAAGCAAAATCAAGGAGACATTATCATCATCGCAAGTCACAAAAGAAAACGAAAAAATGATCTAGAATGTAATATCATATCACCATCTAGAGTTTCATGAGGGGTACTCAGCTTATACTCTGATTATGGCTTTGGATTTGTGCTCATAGATAATATAATACTAAAAGTCCAAATGGGAGCAAAGAATGAAATGAAGTAAGACAAGTAAGAAAATGAGATGGTGCAAGCTATTATAAAGACTTTAGTTTCGCTCAGAAAATGTAATAATGCTTGCAACCAATGTGTAACTAACTGGCCACAAACATGCCTGATAACTTTTTTTGGGAAACATTTGCCCAAGCAAACATGCATCTATCTCATGTACTCTTGCACTCTGTCCCGAGCCAGATATGACCCACTGGTTTCGTGCACTGCATACGATTAGAAGTAGACATTGGACTGACGGCTGGCAAAGACATTATGGTAATCCGATGCAGCTTTATTGATAACATGAGGGAACAGTACAAGTCCGTTCGTACTGTCAGAAGCAAACAATTATAGCTGGACATATGAATGCTTCTTGGTACTGTGCTCGTTTCCACAGTTGTGTTGAGTCTCATTTTTAAGGACAGACAGGCAAAGTAGCCCTTCACAAGTGAAAAAGGTCATGACGCTAGTAATTTATAGGTGGATATGTGAATATGAGCAATATTTTATGTGACATAATGTAATGGTTACATTCATGGCCAATCGTTATGACAGGGTTGAAGATTTCGAGAGTAGGAACATACTTTTGCATCAAGATAAAAAAATATCTCACTTTCATTACGACTGACTTTAGATATGTATAGGGAAGGCATACTTGAGAGTTCAATACGCAACGATATTTTATGGTTTAGAAGGACTTTGTGACGAACAGCGACTATGTAATGTATGAATCATTTTAGTGAATGCTGTTAGTTCTTTGCATAGATAGGAGCTATCAAAAATTCCATCTTTATAAATCTAGAAGAATATTAAACTTAAATTACATTCTCATTGCTACCTTCCACTTTATAAAATGTTCAATATCAAAAAAGGAAATGAAATATAGACATAAATTTACTAACAATAAAACAATGATTTCCAATTTTCTATACTTATGTTTAAGTATGTATATTTATAGTGCATGGCTTGAGATATTTCTACATATATTTTGAAAGCAACTAAAAACGTCATAAATGGGAAGCCACAAAATTTAATGAGATAATCAATGTAGGAAGGCTATGTATATAGCTATTCATTTTTCGAATCAAATTTTCAAGTTGACTCTCTACCAACGTATATATCACATTGTCTATGAATACAATTAAAAATATGAGCGCAAACTTCTACATTATATCTCATTTGACTAGCTTAATGCTGCTTTAATCGCCTGTTTAGAAAAGTAAAGCTAATAATAGTATATATATATGTATAATGGTATGGTGTGTAGTCTGCTGTGAGGGATTTTATGATGACGCTTCCTGTAAATATCAAATCACTTTTTTTGAATGCGGCAAACCAGTCCATTGTGCTTCAGAGTGCACACGGACGTGAGACCTTTTGAAAAGAATGAGACTACCTTTTTTTGTAAAGGAGGCTCTACTATAAATATGTGACAGACAAGGCACTGTGCTCAAATGAAAACTAAAGGGCTTGGTATAACAAGATACTTTCAATCATAAAGGAACAAAGGGAGGGCGGCCCTAGCTCCAAATACTGCATATTTATAATATCACTGTGACATTTCCATGTTTCAATGAGATCATCAGACCATGAGTCTTAATCGATATTGCTGACATTTAAATCCTGCTGCACTGTCAGTATAACCAGCAGTATTAAATTGAAATTTGCATTTCCCCTCCTCAAATTCCGAAGTACATACAAGAATCCTATGACAGAATCATGAGCTCAACAACGTTGAATGTTATAATGTTAACACATTCTCGACTAACCACAACTAGCAGAGCTTCCTAGAAGCACCTATTTGGAGCAGTTTTTGTTAAATACCAGTTTAGTTATGGTTACATTGTACCCGTGGACGTATCACTTTTTAGAAATTCATAATGTAACTTATATAAATAAGGTCTTTCAATCTAGTTCTACCCTTTCAGAAGGAAAAATTGTTGAAAGCAAGGAAACAAATTTTTCTCAACATAAAACCCGTCAAGTACCATAATTCTTGTATACATCGCTGGTTTCCTTACTGAAATTAACAGCGTGCGTAACCTTAACGTTTTAAAGTATGAAGTTAAGGTACAAAAATCGATAAGCTAAGCATACAAGTCATGTTTTGATTATAGGTTTGGGTTACAAAATGTACATATCAGTCATATTCTACTGGAATCTGCATCAATTCGCTCATTTTCTTAATTTAAATCCTACTTATGTGAATGGTATTATTGATCACATGATACCTTACAAATATATGCTCCTAGTCCTATTCAAAATATTTAATTAGCAAGGTCTTATGTAACGGCGGTTACGTGATCTTTAAATGTTTTATCATACAATAAGCTATTCGTAGTAATATCCATTCATCTAGTCGTTAGCGTTCAGCTCAAGGAAACAAAACCGCATCAATGATTGAATAATCCAACCGAGTTGCCACCAAAAGGTATAGCTCTAGCTATTTTCCATGTGAGAAACTAAGTGGAAACTCCACGTAAAAAGAATTGTATGTAGTATTGAATTTTTTAAAAGGAAGCCTGTGAAAAGAGTCCCAACAAATCCGAATCGTTAGAGTAAAATATGAATTTGATCGAGGAGGTAAATTAATATTGAAGAGTAGAAATGTATGAGTTTTGACGCATTATCCGCAAGAATCTGCATCATGCTACTGGAAAATGCATTCTCAAAATGTCATCATCGGATCGTGGGTTGCTGTATGCCATTTACCTTTGATTATAGCAGGTCCCTCCTGAATATGAAGGAGTGGGAGAAAGCAAACGAGAGATCGCAGAGAGTTAAAAGAAATTGTACAGAAAGGCTTCTACTTAAGATATTTAGACCCCACTTGAACGAACATGGAAGGAAGGAAGGTATTGTAAAAGCCTAAAATTGCTGTTTCAGACAAAATAGAGTGTCTTGACTTCACAGATGCCGTTAAATTAATGTGGTAGCTGAGGTAAATTCCCAGAGCGCATATAATATGTGAGTTTTCCATCATCATCATCATCATCAGCTGTCAAAAGCAGTTGATAGTTGCATGTACATTAGAACCATTTTATGCATTGGTAATTTACTTTCACGAAGCGAACATACTTATTGTGTACGTTGATGTCTGATATTGCTTCGAAAGTCTAATAATTGGCCCTTTAGCGGCAGTGGCTAGCAACTACTAACTACAGGACTGAGGCATGTACATCAGAAGAACGTTTTAAAAATATGAGTTGTCTATTTGTCAATTTAAAAAACTAGCGTAAAACATATGAACTGAATTTAAAACACTATTATTTTTACAAAATTACATTTGACGTTAGGGAAAGGTGGGTAAATAGAAATTATAAGCTTTCAGAATGTATTCTCATAATAACTTTCTTATTATGCTTGAGCTCTGCGATAAACGCCACCTGCTAAGGGATTGCACCATATGAATTTACTTGAACAATTTGATAGGTCAGAGGTTCCTGTAGCACAACGTTCTATGACATCATCATAAGATGTTTTAAATTCATTAAGGATTTGAACGGGTTTATTATCATATCATAATTCTTTAGCCTATTAGAATTCGACAAACCAAATGATGCCGTGTCAAACTGCCACTAAAATTTTAGAACAAGTTCGAATCATACAATATTGACGATAAAAAAATTCGTTTCTATGATGTTTTAGTTGGGCAAAGATGAAGTGGTAAAAACTATCCATTAAATTAATACTGACCGAAATACATTGAAAAAAATGGCTTGAGCGCCTAGCAAATTCATAGCTATTGTCTGTTCCAAATCGTAGTATTCACTGTATGAAAACGACCGCAACCGGAATTAAACGTCGAGAAAATTATAAAAGACTGCCTAGCAACACACTTTCTTTCAGATTACAGTAATTCTGAATAACAAAATCCCTTTTAAAGCGTAGAGCAAGTCATATAGATAAAGGCGTCGAGGCAATGTTTTATAGGAAATAAAGATTAATCGAAATGCTCTCCTTTTGATATCAAAGTAATTACCTTGTGAAGATATGGACTCAATTAATGATAGTAAATCATTTATCACATCCGTCTGAACAAACACTAAAGTAAACACATAAACATAGACTTTTGCATACTTCCAACATGTGTCGAAATAAGAAGACTGACCTGCCAAACAAACGAATGTCCGTTCAACTGGATCACGGAGCAACTAACGATTTGGGGGAAAGAAACTTGTAGTTGAGTAAAACTGCAACTAACAGCATATTCATTGTTTCAAGTTTTAGTCGGACTCCCTGACTGATTAGAGCTGAAAAACAAGTAGAAGATGTAACGTCATGGTTGGTGAGTGAGTGAAGGAAATAGTTTGTGCTCATGAACGTGAGGAAACTTTTTTATTGCTTTGAGAAAATGGACTAATATGCCAAAATTTGGAACGATTTCCTGTTAAAGCATCATTGTCTTGCAGAATGTTATTCAACCTGGAAAATTTCGAGTGTATTCATTCTCTACATGAGAACGCTTTTCCTCCTTATCTTATTGTTAGATAGGTTTCCAAGGATGTAGAGGCACCCAATGTTTCCCTACTAATTCGACCAAATTTTATCGCTACATTTGATACTCTTTTACTGTTGAATGTCTCATCTACTTTTCTATCTCTCTATCTCTCTCTCTCACTTGCTTTTCCGTACCATCCTGTTCCTAGCGAAAGGAAAGTAGTTCATCATTGGTTTACGACAAGGGGAAAGGTATGCTATCATTTTACAAAAGGGTAGTTCATGTGTCTTTGCACACCTGCAACTCCCATTATGCAACATAATTTTCGTCTATATTACCAGTTTCCTGGTGCTACTTCTCCGATTCCTCTGTTGTTTTAAAGTTTAGAAATGTGCCGTACTTTCTTTTGAGCTCAGTTATACATTCATGAAGGTGTTTTCTTTAACAGCATATACATACATTATATGAAATTCTTGAGAATAGGCATCAATGACGGGTAGCTATCCTCCATTTCTCTTTTTACCCTGAGCTGTTTTCGACGAAGAAAGTAAGAAATGGAGAAAGTAGGGAAAGGGAACGATTGTTTTGGAATAATCCACGTCGTAAAACTTTGGCAGACTATGCGAACTTTCTTGCATGGCATTTTCATTTAAAACTAGTAGCAATGTAGTGAAGTGTGGGCTTGCTTTGCAATGCTCTAATAATGTCACATTCATTCACTCCTATTCTTGAAAATGTGAATGAACGGCGAAGCAATACACTACTGGGTGCTACTATCTTTTAGTCAGAGATCCACGCCGAACATCAGCAGCATCAGCACTGGAGCTCAGCAACAACATAACATTCATACATCTATAATATAATATTATGGCTAAAAGGGAAATAATATAACCAAGTGGGAGGCTGAATTTGCATACATATATGAGAGTTGTAGAGAAAGGACCAAAACCAAATTTCAGCGGTCCTAAGGCCTGGACAGGAAGATGTCAAGAAAGTATGCTTCTTGTAAGGGTGTGTCAGTTTTCTAGTATTATTACGCTTCCATCTCCTCAGGAAGGATGTGTAATGGTAATGGTAATGCCACTAGAAAGGAACTTCGCAACTTTAAGCCTTTTCGTTTCTGAATTAATCCTTCTTCGTGTTTGACTTCAATATAGTTACAGCTATTTGCTTCTGCTCTCTTTCTCTGTTGCTCTAGACAATTGGGCGTCCCTTGGCTACGACAAGCAAAGGTAATACGCGAAGTCGGTTTTTGTATTGCTAACCGGAATCACTTGATAAATAGGATGAAATGAAGTCGCGGCTTCCTTTCAAAAGCTTTGATTGAATTTTGAAGTTATGGCTCATCCACTTATGAATTGAAGTGCTCATCCCTTCATAGCTCAGCATTATTCAGGCATTGGCGAATAAATAAAGCATAAAATATTTCCCAGGAGATTTTACACTTATCCTCTTGATGTTTATCTACGCCAATTTATTTGATTCAAGAGAAAGGGGAATTTAACCAAAATGCGTGGTTGATAAATGCAGCATGCACGATTGAATTTACGAAGCATATAATAACACAATCACACATACTTAAAAGACTACCATTTCTGGCTTTGTAAACTTACATGTTAGCAGATGCTGACTAACAGTGTAAGAAATAAGAATGGTGACACTTGTGAATTCCGAACTTATGCATCATGTGAATATTTATGCGTTAATCTAATTTATAAGGGGTAAATTGCAATGCAAGCAGAAGATAGTAAACGCTTATCATATGAAATTTCAAGGCAGATAAATACATTTGACGAGTATTATCCTTTTTATATTTTTTATGTGTGCATCATCTGCCTTTTTACTTATACACAAATACTTGACTCTAAAACTTTATGCTACTGACATAAAGCGAAACAGTTATTTTTTGCAAGAGACGACTCCTTTATGCCTTTATACACATTAACAAAAGTAATTTGTCAGCAAAAAACACCACCTTTATACACCCATAAACTACCAAATATTTGCAGGTCATTATATCAAATATTTTTTTGAAACATTTGCATTTTACAAATTTCGTGGCACTCCCACTCCATATTAGAGTATCCTCAGCTATAATGATTGGGACTTTATAAGTTTGTTAAAGTCAAATTGAACCATCTAACAATATGTTAGGACACCTTCAAATATTAGAAAAGGTATAGTCGCTCCAAATGACTTCATTGTTTATGCACTCCTCCTATATTACTCCATCACAACTTCGTATCGCACGTGAGCTGACAACCTTTTGTTTCAGAAATATGATCAGTAGGCGAGAACGATGAAATCTAATACTTTTACTGCGAACTTCTTCTAAAAAAAGGGGCGTATTACCATTGTAAATGGAAACGAAAGACTTGATTTTGAGCACATATACAAAAAAATACATATATTTCGTTATCAATATTGCTATCCTTATGTTATATAATAAATTATAGGAGTATGGACTCACATATCATATCCTTGATTCGTGTTGCGTGCTAGGTGGTGATACGTGTGCGTAACGGGAACCAACTCTAAATGATCAAATGACAGTTTTCCATGGAAATAGAAACTGGAACATATGAACATATGATTCTATCATTTCAATATATATTTTTCTCCTGGCTATTGTATCGTAGCAATATTGAATATAGAAAGGTGTAACTGCCCACTCATCCACATACTATTATCATACTTTTCCTGAAGTCAATAAACTAACCTCCCGTTTTTCGACGATGTAGGTGCATTGGGAGTTTTTTCGTTGCTGTCATATGTTCCATCCATATTTACATACAACATGGAAGGTGGTAATCATCAAGGTATAATGGATAAATTTTATGGCAAAGTTACACAATTAGGAATGCTTGCACAAATAGCACTGCATCGATCTTTCATCTTTTATAGCTTTCAATGTTTTAGTTACTTGATGTAAACCATATGGCTTTTTATAGGTGTATACATTGCGCATTGTCAGATTATTTTGAGCATAACATGTTTTGCAGTGTCACGACTGCCTGTATTTCAAGTAGCGGAATATTTTGTGTATTTTAAAATGCGAAACTTCATCATTACGTTCATAGTGTAAAGTACGACGCAGCTTTCCTTTTCCATTCCCGAATTTTTATGTACTATAGAGGCTTTAACATGGTTGTTGAATTTTTTTGCTTCTCCTCTCGTGGTAAAGACACTCAATATCTGGGGTAGCCTTTTCTGACTGAAGCACCCTTCAACTCGTTCACAATGTTGAAATGTGAACGTGTGAAAAATGTAGCTATTTTATGAAAAAAAATAAGTGTGGACAAAATGCACAATATAACAAATGCTCTGAGATAATGCGACCTTTGTCTATGTCAGAAGATACTCGAAGAATATTAAGGAAATGCAATATCTGTCGAAGGGAGTTACAAAGTAACAAGTATCTCTAGTAAGAGTGAAACACATTTGTTTCGTAGATATACTCTCATGTTGTTTCTCTGTGTGGCTAACTTACATTCCCGATAAGTAGACACAAGCATCTAGCCAAATCTATTCGTTATTTCCATTTCCCAGATGTGTGTTTAGAAGATGTTCTTTACTTGTCCGAATAAATGAACACTCGTTATACATAATGTGTGTTCATATCACCCTCAAATTTGAAGGGTGATTTTCACACCACACAAGATCTGCTACATGAAATTCTATCCGTTTAGTCACATCTGAATATACATATATATATACTCTTATGGAAAAAAGTCTTTCCTCCATCATGCAAAGGATTCCAATCCACACAGCAACTGACTTTGTTTAGCGTCTTTGATATTTCAACGTATTGTGTGAATGAAATGTAATATTTAGTTTTATGCATGCAGGCACATTCGATTCAGGGATTTTGGTCTATTTTGAAAAGTGTTTTTTTCTTACACCACCATATCATCATAGTTCATACTAACTCTGCTGCTGGTATGAATAATGAAATGTGTGTGTGTAGTAGGAGCAGCAGCAGCAAGCAGTGGTTAGTGTTATCATTGCATATGTAGGCTCGAAAGTATCCTCCTCATGGAAATATCGGGGTATAAGGAGGCCAAACTCAGAGGAGAAGAGCCCAGTGTTTAGCAAGCAGTCTCACAGAGCAAGCAGCAAAATACAACTCTCAAGACTTTCCAGCTACTAGCCTTCAAGCTACCTAGTGTTTCATCCAGTTGTGTTAGAGCGTTAAGCGGACACAGGGCTCTTTTTTCAGTGTGCCTTTTTTTTGAGATTTACTTAGCTCCAAATTTTTTTGTGCTTAGATTACCCTAACTAAATCAGGGTTTTTAGAGGAAAAACTAGACTTGGTTTCTTCCTAGGGTTTTTTTTGTCGCAGTCAGTTTTTTTCACGGAGATTACAGATACTCAACTTTTGTAAGGCTCAACAACTTATCCAATTTTTTTTCCATTCATCAGTCACATCTCTAAGAAATCAAACACAAGTAAGTCAGCGTCTTCTCCTACATAATAGTGAATAAGTTTTAACTATTGCGCACTTCCATTTTCATATAATTGTGTCTTTTTAAAATGCCCGTTTTTGTTGTATTCATACGTGAAATTGTTTTTGACTTAACTTTTGACATTCTGGGTTTTTTCTTTCATTTTGGACAATCTACATGGGCTATGGACTGGGTTAAAAGCTTTATATACCGAGAGAGTAGAAAGTATAAAATAAGTTAGAAAAAGGCTGTTTTAGTCTGTAATAGTCAAGGAAAGGGAAATATGAAAAGGTCAAAATCTTTTGAAAAAGTGGCTGTGAGGAATAGAAACGAATTTTATTCCGTCCAACAAAGTATAAATTAATGCCACAGAAGGTAGGATTTGTGTCTTCAAACATGCTATACTAAGCTGGACTTTAGAACTCAGCTTTCTTTTCCAAATTTTCTTTCCAATGGTTTGACAATAATAACCTATAATATGAAAAGATAAGAAAAGGCGAAAAATGAAATTGCATAGAGAAGCTATGAGTCAATTTTTTTCTTTCCCATCTATTTTTCAAACCCATCCTAATTTTTGGTAGGAGACTTATCAGTTGAAATTTTTTTTATATAAGTGTGTGCCCAATTTCATGAAAGGCAACCCCCGCATTTATCATTATTGCAAAAAACCAACACTCAACCTAGGAATGAAAGAAGTGTGGGGCATGGTAAAGTTTGTGAAGCTTATTTTTAGTAAGATAAACGACCCTCCTCCTGTCCGCACACAACTTGACGGCTCTTCCCGCAACTAGTTTGTAAGTGATAAAAAATATTCTTCAATTAACTGACCTTTTTCTCTGAGCATTTTGATCATCATGAAGAGTATTCATATAAATATATATATACTAGTTTAATGCTATCATGTAAAATAGTTTACTATATATCTGCGGCAGGATATTAAATTGTGGCTTATCATATTAATTTTAACAACACCAAATTTGTTTGGCTCTTCTTCATGAAACGGAAGGGGAGGGAGGGGAGTCCACATTTTCATAATCCAAAAGAGCTTGGAGTTTCCAGGCCCAATTATGTTGTAGCCTAGCCGGATTTTATGTTAGCTTAATAATCTTTGGGCAGTTCCTTCACAAGCCAGTGACGCCAACTCAACTTGGTATTTCTATAGCTTGACGGATGTGTTGCAGATTTCCCCTGTTTGGGCACATCTCCTACAACTTGCCCGAGCGAACGCTTTCACAAATAAAATTTGCCAATTTCAAAGATTGTCTGAATCTAACGAAAAATAACTCTCTTAAACACATAGCAATGCAATGTCCAACTTTCAACTGTTAGTACTGCTGAAGTTAACAATGCTCTAGCTTACATATGGTGGATCACCCTGATGCACCAAGTAAAGTAGAAAGATGAAAGAGACATTTAACAATTACGAGAATGTGAATTTTTTGTCGGTTATACAACCACTTCAACTCTAGCTCACAAAAAGTAACAAAAGAAACTCAACTTTATTTTCGTTTTTAATCCTCAAAGAAAGTATAAAAATAGAGCGGCGAGTTTTTCGGAGTTAAACGCTAGTAGAAATACTATATGTATATAATTTTGGTCTAAATAAAAAAGTTGGGTACAAGATGGGTTGAAGATCAACAAACAAGAGACAGGGTACAGAGATAGTAGAGAGAGCTGTGATGACTCAATTTGCAGAGTAGAAAAAAGTGAAGACGCATAAAAGGGGAAAAAGATTTTGTTAGAGACTTGCTTATTTTTTTGTCCAGACAGTCTAATCTCATAAAGTGTGATATGACATTTTTCTACTTTCTTTTATGTTCTACTCATGTTGTAACTAACGAGATATCTTTGAACTGGTCTCCATTTTTCTCCAATTAGCACTGTTAACTGCCGTCTATTCTCTTATCTATTCATTTCAAAAATGAGAGAGAGAGAGAGAGAGAGAGAGATGAGAGAAATGCATATATGTGGAAAGATAGTGAAAGGGAAGGAAAAGATTCATACATCATCGTGGGTGCATGACAGTACAATTACAGTCATAATATATCTGAATTTCCAGTGATTAGCAGTGATTATACAAGAGCAGAGAATGTTAGAGCCATTAGGGGAGTTATTGTTTATGTAATAAGTAATAACACACTCTGCATGTGTTCCCAGAAACCTGATTAATTAGTGGGCACTACTACTTTGTTCGCTATTATATCAAGTGTTCTTATGCAAGAAAAACTCGCTGAATTTCATTTCTCTTCTCATCATATTAGCTATAGCGTGGGCATATCTTGTTCTTTTGTGATGATTTGGATTAGCTCTTCAACATCATCAATTTTCCCAAGCATTTTCCTATTGCGTCGTATTTTTCTATGATACTTTCAGACTAAAACTTGAACATAAAACATTGTAGCTTTACTAATTATTATTGGCACCAAACATTTTAGTTAGGCAAGTAATAATTTTAGCACTTATGTTAACTTTATTTTTTTTACACAAAACAATATCAGACGCCATTTTCAATGTATGCATCTCTTCAGCTTACATATTGCACCACCATATATATATAAATATAATCTCCCAAGCTTTTGTTTGCATTTGCTCACCATATGAGATACTTTATTTCATCTGCATTCACTGCATCAACTGTAAATGTCAGCTTTTTGAGACAAAAAGCTGACCAAGTACATTTAAGTCGAATAAGTCTCCTCCGAATGATGTTCTCACATGTTTGACTGTTTTTTGCAAAGCTTGAAATCTGGAAAAGAGCATATTTAAGCTGAGCTAGGAATGTTTGCTGTTTCAAGCATAATAATCATGATCACTCATTTCGTTAATTAATATACTTTGTTTTGTTCAAGTTGTCTAAATAAGCAAATGCTTCGTGGTTGGATTATGTCACATCTGCCTAACACTCCGTCATGATTATTCAACTCACTACGGGTTTAACTAAGCTTAAGGAAGCTGGCATATAGTCTTATTGTTAGTCTCCGTACAGAAAATACCAAGTACATAGTACTAAATCACTAGTTGAGCATTTTATAATGAATGCATGCAAAATACTCCTTCAAAAGGGACAGAGTAACTGAGAGAGTATGAGAAAGCTAAAGAAAAGCTCAATGTGGTTCGTGGTGGTAGACTTACGTAAAGACATGAAGGAACGCTTAGGATTTCTCTTGAAAGACGTTGGAATACCATTTCTCTACTTGAGTATTTTGCATCCTGTTTTCTAAGGGAAAAAATATATAGAAAATTCCTTTTTTGTTAGGCATCAAAACCATGTTCCCTTTCATCTATTAAGAAGCTATGTGGGTATCTTCGAGACTAATTAAACTTCTAGTTTCTAATATGTAATTTATTGCTCAGAGTCCAAAGAGACTTGCAGAAATTAGTATGAAAGTGCATTCCTTTGTATAATGACTGAATATACATCGTCATAAATACAAGACCTTTATCATACGTAAGGTTTTTATAGAACACGTTTTCCCACTATATAAAACAGGTGCTTCCAAAGCATCTATATATGCATGCGTACGTAACTACATTCCAAATGATTTTCGTTAATTCGGATCAGTTTTAACCTGCCTGGTGAAGCATATCATGAGTTAACTCTAATTAGCGTCATTTTTTGCATCAAGTTATAAATATCCAGCTCAAAGTAGCAATTATCAGTATCAACCTCAGGTATTCCATTGAAACAATTCAATTTTCAAGTTTTCATTAGTTCTACCACAGTGATTCATGATCACTGCGATAGTTTGTCTAAACCAAACCAATACGTATGGTTTTAACTCTGCTAGAATAGTATATATATTACATGAAGTTCTATCTAGCACCAAGTAGAGTTGAAGTAGAAGAAACAACGAATGCAAAATTATATACACCTTCTTTAACACGATACGTTGTGTAATTTATATATCACTGAAATATATAGGAAGCATTCCCTTTCTTGATGAAGTGAGTAATAGTAATATATACTTAAGTACTAACAAGCTAACTGGATCTTGATAACCTCCTACTACATCATGTCATTCTGAGAACCCGAAAAGTGAAAGAAAATTTTAGGTGTTGATATCAAGAGTTGGTTAAACCGTATTGTGCTAAACCGAAGCAGTGGTTAAACAAGTTATACACTTTATTTGTGCCACAAAAGTCTCTTCCTAACTTCCATTATTATGATCGATGTACAGTTTTGTGAGAGAAATGGTTGCAACATATGGATATGAATGACACTCTAAAACTTATTAGAAATGGAGTGTACGAGTTTTATAAAGAGTCTGTGCAACTGATAATGATAGTAGGGCTTAACAAGGCAAGAAACTTTTTCATAAATTATTGTCCTTTACTTCAACTGAATAAAGGAGCTTGGATATCTTCTGTATCTTATCGTAGACCTCATTCTCCATAAATAAAAGTATTTTTACTTATTTAGACCCAGTAAATGATTCACTTCCTTCCATCTGCATATATAGTAAACGAAAAACAAGGACAGTTGGAAAGTAAGTTTCCATTCCAGAAAACTTGGTACACTTTGTTTCATCAAAATTTAAGCATTTCTCAAACGCATGATGAAATTATGCGTACATCCTTAATGGCTTATTCTAAATTTAACTTGTAAATGTTCAATTCTAAGAATACTAGTAAGATACTGAGTTCACTGTGAACATTCTTATTTTCGTAAGTAACGCTTCATTTGTTAACTCCAAACCAGTTCCATTTCTTAGAGCTACTTTCCGTATCATAAAATGAATGAATGGTGTGACTGTGTCCATAAGTATTTATGTTCTTATTATTTGTACCTTTTTTGGGAAGAGAATGGAAGGAAAAAGGAAACGGTCTGGAGTTGAGTGATAAGATCCGAAAATAGGATTCACTAAGGTTGTAACAGTCCGTGAAACGTTAATAACTCTTATTAAACAACACCAAAGGAAAAACTTCACGGGGTTCCTTTACATGTTTCACGGAACCATTTTAGATTTAGTAGTACACAGTATAATTTCTTCAAAGTTTACTCTTCTCTTTGTCCAGCTCAAATTATGTTATATCCGTTCAAATCCATGGGCAAAGCTGCTCGTGGGGTCATTTTAGGCATTTTCTTTTCTCTCTCTCTCTCTCTATCCACGTCGTTGTGTTGTGTATCGCCACATGGTTATTGCTAAAGCTAAGGCGTATGACGTATGTTTGTTTTATGGTCGTTGTTATCCCTACACTTTATGTATGCATGCACCCAGGCATTTCATAAGAACAAAGTGGGCTAAGTTTATCTTAAGTGAGCCCAAAGTGCTGAGAAGAGAAGCCTTGAGAAGTTGTTTTGGAAATAAATCGTGTAAGACAAAGATTGTTTTGTAACTTCATTCGCCACAGTAGGCTCTCCACTCACTCATTCACCTAAAACTTTAGATCCATTGGGTACGACTCACCCAGTTCAACACAATTACTCTTTGTTATAGGTCGAGAGTAGAAAAGTGTATATAGTCTAGATGTGTGCATGACTCTTCAGGGTACTTATTGTTATTAGAGTGGCATTTTAGATGGACCCATGACCGTCCAACAACCAATGAGTCAGTCACGCATGAATATTTCGTTGTAGCATGTTAGTGAGCTCATTTTTAATACAACCAAAACCTTTGTTTCAAAACCCTTTCCTAATTTCAGTCAACTTTATTACTATTTTTGGGGGAAGAAAGTCACAATTGAATGTGATGTGACCATGCGAACTTACAACTGCAGTCATTGTTTGCTCAAAGGCTTTATATATGCAGTGAGCCGTTTTTCAAATGATATTGCTTTATATGTACCTATATATATGTTGCATGGTTAAAGAGATGAATTCTGGAGCACATTCCTTTTTACTGTCAAGCTGTTCCTTTCCCTTTGACAACTTGAACCAACGTTTTGCTGCTCTCTTTTCATCAAACCATTACCAACTGTGTCATCATCTCTATCCTCTCTGTCCATTTTCGTGGATTTGAAACTACTCCATCAAATCTGATCTAGCCAACCCTTAAGAATGTACACAGCGCTTATAAGAAAGTAATGGGTATTCAAATCCAGGTATTTGTAGCAACCACACAACTGCTAGTTGATTCAATAAATCAGCCAAAATTCTACCGGTAATTGCTCATCTTATCGCATCACATTACTGTTCCACGGCATCCCAGTTGCTGCTTCGCTACCACCCGGTTACAAAGAAAGCTATTGTCCTGGCCATTCCTTCTGACGCTTTGGGAACCCAGTTGCAGAGAGAAGATTATGGGCTCAATGGAGACTCACTCAACTTGGTGGTGATGCTTTTATATTGAGCCGTCACAACCTCCTTGAGTGAGTCACTAAAGAGTCTAAACATCAACGTGAATCAAGCTCAAACGGTTCATTCAAGAAACAACTTATATACATCGTTGAAGACGAGTCGTTGTGTCCCATGAACTAACACCAGCCTGCCAACATCATACATTCTTATGTCTTGTGCTTCGGTTAACGCTTTCCTAACTTTCTTACAAACGTTATATTCTCAATCTTCATTTTCAACTGTCGCTTGGTGCTGAACGGTCGCAAAAATTAACAAATGTATAAGCGAGTGGTGTCCGCTTGGTTGAAGAAGAAGATCCCCAAGCCCAAAATCCAAACACAACTTATGAATCTGGTGACAAAACCTAAAAAATTGTTGAAGTAGCGATACTTCTGTGGTCGCACAATGCTGCTAACACACAAGCCAGAGCTCCATACTACTTCTACGAAGCCGAAGCCATCAGCTCAAATTCAATCTACGTATTATTTCATTTCATTTCATAATAATGAGAATAACCACGTTATGGAAATTGGCAAACCGTTTCAAATGATTTATGATATAAAGCCTTCGTCGTAAATGATACTGAAAATTCAAGGATTTCATTTCATTTTCTCTTTTGTTTCAGTCTCAAAAGACCTACACCAACACATGATGAAAGGGATATCATTGACGAGCTGGCAAAAGCATTCAACGTATGGTCCAAGTCAACGATACTGCGGTTCACAAGGCTTAGTCAAGAACAAGCGGATGATGCTGATATCAGGATCGTGTTTTCCAAGTAAGTTGCTCCCTTCATTTTAGCACTAAAATCTGTATGATCCTATTATTAGTATGGACAAGAGAGAGAATGAGAAGTGTTAGCGATAAAAGTTACTTCCACCATGTGTCCAACGAATTTCTCATAAACAATAACATGTTATTACCACATTGCTTCAAAAAGGATGAGAATATTTTAGAAAGCTGGCTTTTGGAAATAAATCCGACCGTTTATATGAAACCAAGCGCTTTCCCATTCAATCCGTGCATGTATAATCTCTCTCTGCTTTGTGCATTGTGATTTAACCAAGCAACTGTTTACATTACCTACTTGCTTACACACACAGAGGCTACCACGACGATGGCTATCCTTTTGATGGAAAAGGTTCCATCCTGGCTCATGCATTCTTCCCAGGAACCGGACAAGGTGGAGATGCACATTTTGATGACGATGAAGTTTGGGTGATTGGAGGAAAGTCACCTCATGAAGAAGGTTAGTTGGTTTGCTATATTTTGTAAATTCTATTATTCGCTTAC
>JAANSM010000802.1:0-23249 GCA_036850725.1 Orchesella villosa | reverse complement strand
TTAGCACGTGAAATTTCAAACTGAGAAGGGTCCCCCCTTTGCATTTTTTCAAAATTTCAAAAAATTTGATTTTTTGTGTATAAACACGCACGAATGAGAAAAAAATTGTTTATGATCGATTCAACGCATTTAGCAATATAAACCCAAGTATTATGGAGTGAAATGCTAAAATTTAGACAGATTGATTTCAAGTCTTATTACCAAAATAAATGGGAGCCATAATAAGTAATTTAATAATAATCATTCATTACGTAACTTAAACTTAAAATTTGTACACAATTGAATAACATTAAAGTAGACAGTTAATGGTAAAAGAACAGGAACAAAATAAGAGGTATCAAGACCCCATATGAAGAATATATAAACGTATGATGAAAATGACAATTCATATGACAGAGAAGTTTAGGCAATTAAAATGTTTTTTAAATAAGACCAAAAATGATTAACAAATAAGAACATGATAGATTCAACAGATTTGGCAATTTAGTCATGATATCAAGTTGTAAAACATGTAAAAACATAATATGGAAATACAGCATATAAAAATTTGAAAACACACCGAGCGCGAAAATTTGAAAATGTAGTCTGGTTTGGTTTGGCTAAAAAATATCCAATTCAGAAATTCTCAACACTCAACTCCCATGTCACTGATTTTGTCGATGCGTTTGTTTTTGTTTCGTTTGTTCATGCCATAAACCTACCTGTTTTCAGTCCATAAATTAATTATTAAATTAAAATACCTTTTATGTTAGATTCATTTGTGTTTGCACAGAAAAGTGACTTTTATTTAGAACATTTGGCAATCAAAAGTATAAGTGAGTTAAGCAGGAACAACTACGGGTTTTTGATTGGTGTTAATGATGGAAATTAATCCCGTTGCAGCCGTCAGTGCGTTATTGACACTTACAAAGAAAACCTTTCAGATGTTCAGTTCATCCCCACCGACTGAAAAAGAATTATTAGTTTCCAAAAAGCTAATGGAATGTCTTCATGAAATTCTTACTGATTTCTCTTTTGAAGACGACGAGGAGCTTCAAGGTAACATTAGATAAATATTATTTTGATCGCGAAGTTTAATGTAGATCCCATGAGGAGCTTCAAGGTAACATTAGATAAATATTATTTTGATCGCAAAGTTTGATGTAGATCCCACATCAAAACAATTAAATCATACAATGTTTAATTCAGTGCATATCGAACTAATTGTGTAAAGTTGGACGACACGCAGCCATCGTCAAATTTTTCAAGTCAGGGATCCATTTACGATAATACCGGAAACGAAGTGAAGCCAGATCCACCTGGAAGTGTATCGGTTAATCGAAAGGCAGAAATATTGCGCATTGTTGATACTCACCCGAATTGGAGTCTCAAAACTATACAATTAAGAGGAGGGAAAGAATTAAAAAGCATGAACTACATCAAACGCTGGAGGAATGAAGTAAAATCTGGAGGAACTGCCTTTGAAAAATGGAACCGAATTGAAACGTCAACATATGAAAAGTTTTGTGAAGCCAGGAAAGACCATAAATGTATTAAAGAAACAAATATTCGTGATTGGGCCATGCAAGCGTTCCAGTCATTCCGAGACGAGTCATTCCAATTTGTTGCCAGTCACACATGGATTCATGAATTTAAAAAGAAGTACCGGATATCCAGTAGAAAGGTCACTAAACTTGTGACTCGAAGAGAGATTAAATCAATGGAAGAAATCTTAACGGACGCAAAGAAGTTCCAAACGGTCATCAAAGCAGTGGCGCCAACGTATCGAAAGGACTTGGTTCTGAACTCGGATCAAGTCGGGTTTCATTACGAACTAGTCAGCAACAGAACTCTCACTCACAAAGGAGAAAAGATCGTTTACGGCTTGTCAAAATCTCCCAAAAACTTGGCAACTCATTCGTATTCAATACAATATATGATATCCATGGCTGGCACGATTGTTGGAGACGTGTTCTTGTGTTTTCAAGAACAGTTGGGGAAATTTGGACCTCGAGTTGAGGATAGAATTTTTCTAGCCCCAAATGTGACTTTCACCTGCAGCACATCCGGAAAACTTACGACATCCCTTTTCGAGTACTTCCTGGATAAATGTGTTGTAAACACAGTCAAAGAAGATTTTTTATATATTCTCGATTCTTGGGGTGGGCAGACGAAGGTATCTTCCTATGCAAATCGTTTTGGAACTGACGGCAGCCCAGCATGCAACTAGAAAATTATTCCCAAAAAATGTACATCAATTTGCCAGCCTCTAGATACAACATTCAACCGTCAGTTAAAATACTTTGCTAGAGCAATTTATGCCGAAGCTATGTTGCACTACAGTGAGGACTTGAATGCAGTTGACGAAATATCAACCAGAAACAATATTATACGTACTCACTCACTTTTACACAATCAGTTGTCAGCTTCCATATTTTCCCCTATGATCAAATACGCTTGGTATTCATCAGGACTCACTGATGAAATGAATTGTTTTCTCTCTGTTAAAGAAGCATGTTTCACATTCCCCCGAAACGAAAGTGTTATGTGCAATAAGTGTACCAAGAAGTACAGATTCCTCAAGTGCGCTGTATGTCGTGAAAACCTGTGCTTTCCATGTTTTTACTATGATTTTCACTTCCATTTTTAATTACCTAAAATTCGCTTTCATATGAATTGTCATTTTTATCATATGTTTAGCTATTTTTTATGTGGTTTTTTAATTTAATTACACTAATGTTAATCCAATGCGTACTAGTTTTAAGTTTAATTTACGTAATGAATAATTATTATTAAATTACTGGTTATGGTTTCCGTTTATATTGGTAATAATACTTTTGAAATACTTTTGTTATCAGTCAGTCTAAATTTAAGCATTTCACTCCATAATATTTGGGTTTATATTGCTAAATGCGTTGAATCGATCATAAACAATTTTTTTCTCATTCGTGCTTGTTCATACAAAAAAATCAAATTTTTTCAAATTTTGAAAAAATGCAAAGGGGGGACCCTTCTCAGTTTGAAATTTCACGTGCTAAACTCCATAAGGTTTGGGACGAACTGACCACTTGGGACTTTTCCCAAATTCAATCGGCTCCCATGGCAATACATGTGCCCATTCAGATGAAATATTTTGCAGGCATAACTAACTCATAGTAGCCAACACTTAGTGAAAAAAGATTTCAATTCGGAGAGATATAACCTTCGAACATTACTCGTTAGTGCTTCATTCCAATCCCAGAGTAGTGCACGGTAAGAGCGAGAGAGAGATTGAGATCCCAAAAACTCCAGTTCGGTAAGTCATCAAATTACAGCGTAGATATATGTGAGTGTGAGTGTTTGTCAGTAGATGAATAGAACAGAATAGAATATTGTATATTTATAATAAATATATGTATTTGTGTGGTGCGCTGACGACTACTCTTGTGTGAAGAGAAGCGTAGCTGCCTTCTTTGCCTTGCGTTCCAAGTATTACTCTACAGCATTGTGTGTTAAATTGGGTATTACAGAAATATATGTTTTTTAGCAGAAAAAGGGAAAGCAGGAGAGGTAGAGAAGGAGTAGCAAAGCAGAGCGCTGGGAAGCAAGGAGTATACGATTTTTGTACAGAAACAAATTCAGCATTCTATTCTATCCAGCAGAAGTAGAGAAGAACAGAGCACAGCAGCAGCTTGAGAGCTAGGTCACACACAGTATCGTCATCTCCAACACCAGTGGAGTAGTAGAGCAGGAGCAAAGTTAGTTTTTCCTCTGCACTTTTCATAAAGCAACAGCAGCAGCAGCAGTAGCAGCACAAAGTTGGTTGTCGTCGTCGTCGTCGTTCTTCTCTCATCTTGTTCTAGTCGAAAACCCTTTTCTTACTGAAACTTGTACTTTTTCACACCTGACCTATCATCATCATCATGGCCGAAACTAATCCAGTTTACGGACCCTTTTTCGGGGTCATGGGAGCCGCTTCTGCCATGATTTTCAGTGGTAAGTGAACTACTATTTTGGGCTAAAACACACATTATTGATATATATTGGTTTTTCATTCACGACTCTGCTTCCGCTTATAAACCTTGAGCCACCGCCCCACCCTATGTATTGTGAACCATTTGGGGGGCAATTGGGGTGGCTCCTCTTCATCTTTCGTGAACAAATATTTTCACCAGTTGTGTAGTCACTGATGAATATCTTGAGATTATTATTGTCTTCCATTTATTTCCATAAATTCCAATATATATTGGGGGATATGTTGATGTTGATGATGAATGAATGGATATATTATACAAAGTTTTGGATGATTCTTTTTTTTCTTTTTTAGCACTCGGTGCAGCTTATGGTACTGCAAAATCCGGTACTGGTATTGCAGCCATGTCGGTAATGAGACCCGAACTCATCATGAAAAGCATCATTCCTGTAGTCATGGCTGGTATTATCGCTATTTACGGGCTCGTCGTCGCAGTACTCATCGCAGGTTCGCTAGCCCCACCTGATGGCGGCTACACCCCCTTCAAGTAAGTTGAGATTAAACACATATTGTGATTCTTTTTTACGATTTTTCCTTATCTTTGTTTACATTTCGCTAGTATTTATCTTTGATAGACTGGACAATTGCCTATATTAAGTATATAGAAGTTCATATATATTGCTATATTGTTTCCGTGCGGGGAGTATCCACATGCAAACTACTGTAATGTGTTCCCTCGCTACTTCCTCAACATGTGATCACGATTAGGTGCATTCATACTTAACTAGCTATATTGTCCACCTACTGATAGGAATGCTAGAGAAACTCAATTCACTAATTGATTTGAGTCGGACAATAAACCTTATCTCATAATGCGATATTGATGGTGACGATGAACTTATATAACTTTTGTCATTTCTTTATTTTTTTAATGCCTCATAAAAGTTTTATAGCCAATAAAGTGCATGAGGAAGTGTCAATGGTTCTTTCATGAACTTCATCTGAGTTGATGAAATAATTTTGCTTATTTGTTTTGTGTGGTTTCAGGGGATTCTTGCATCTGGGTGCAGGGCTTGCAGTAGGTCTCAGCGGTTTGGCAGCAGGTTTTGCAATCGGGATTGTGGGTGATGCTGGTGTTCGAGGAACAGCTCAGCAACCCCGACTTTTCGTCGGAATGATTCTCATCCTGATTTTCGCAGAAGTCTTGGGTCTCTACGGTCTCATCGTGGCTATCTACTTGTACACCAAACAAGCCGCGTAAAAAGAAAGACCAACAACCAACACACACACAACACAAAAAAAAAGAGAAATTCAGATTAACAGCTAATTTTAAAGATAAAACGGAGATGAGAGAAACGTAAGAGTGAATTGAAAGAATCATCATCAATATTATCTGTTCTGTTTTGATTTTGCCCATTCCAGAGAATAAGAACTCCCCACTTACAAGTAATTATTTAAATGTGTTATATGAAATAATAATAATAATATCGTAAGAGTAATTATACTCCCCCTCTACACTTCTCCAACTGAAAAAGATATACACTTCACCATACTTTAAAACTGTACTAAGTTAGTACGTGGTTACATGTTATTATTCAGAGAGAAAGAGAGAACGGAGTGACCCAAACGTTAAATGTGCTAGAAAAGAAGAAAAAATGTACTGTAGATAATTTGTAGAGTAGTAGTGTGGAAAAAAATTTATTCTCGTTTTGTATCGTCAGTCATGCAAAGTTTTATTCCATAATAATAATATACTTATGATGAACTATAAATATTATACAAGAGTGTTTCAGTAGAGAGAGGACAAATTGCTTTGTTGTGATTCATACATACGTGTTATATCATAAATATCACTATCATCATCGTATATTACATTACAAACCGAAAAAAAATCACCACAATACATGTAATAAAATGTTGGGAGAAGAAGAACAAATCGGTACAACAGATATTTAATTGTCGTGTCATTAGTAAAAAAAAGAATATATTATATATAAAAAGTACTTTTATTTTATAAAATTGAAAAAAAGTAAACTCAGTCTTTTATTTGGAAATTGAAGAAAAAAAAGGTTATATAGGGCCATTAATCCCAAGATAATAATTTGTGATATTTTATAGAAACTATTACCATGTTCATAAATTCGTAGAAGTTTAATAGATGATTTTGGCGTTTAGTTCTTAACCATTCTAGTTTTCTTTATTTCCTTCCATTAAACAGAGAAAAAAAAGTATACATTGTATAATAATGATATATTTCAGACCCGAAGTCTCATCCTATTGTTCTTGTACAATCATATATAATTATGCATTCAATTCTATTCTATTCTAATCTGTTTACTGTTCGTCGACTTAAAACCAATGAGAAAACTGCCATAATGCAAAAAAGTAGATTACATTACTGTGTGAGTGAGTCTATTTTGCTTATTTCTGTTAACTTACTTCTTGGTGATTATAAAGATGACAGTAGCATGCTTTGCCACGCCTTGAGCTCATTTATTTCTTAGCACTTGCGTGTAAAACTATGTATGTATAATTGTGACTGACGAGAGATTTGAAGATGTTGGTGATGATGATGAGTAGTGGGGAATAGATGATATTCAACCTTGTTTCTTAACTCAGACATAACTATATACACATAAAGCACACACACACACCGCTTAACAACTGTATGGGATTTGGGGAGTGGTCATTATGCATTTAATTAGCATTTAACATCTTCGTTCATGTCGCTCACTGCTATTTGCACTACACATAATATCTTGCTGCCTTGGTTCAAATTAGATTTACTTGCTTATTTATCAGTAATATATATTATTGCACACTGTATATATCATCATTTCATACATTAGGCTAGACACATTTTTAAATGAGCAGGGTGTGAACGCTGAAGATTTGGTATTGTACAATATCCCAGAATTAGAATGGCATCCAAAAAGTTTGCAAAAATATTATAAATGAAGTATATTAGCATAACAATGATGTCTTCACAAAATATGGGTTTACTACTGCCTTCACAAGCACGCAGAGAGCTTAGACGGTAGACGTAAGCATTTTCATACAATTATAATGTGTGTTTAAACGCCTCTTGGTTATCCGGTCGAAGCAATTAGGAATCAATTAGGGACTATGAGAGCATTGCATGTTGGGAAAACTACCTGTTGTCATATTCCATTGTTTTTCTCGTATTCATGAAACAGAAATTGCTGAAAGTAACGACATAATGATCCAGATCGCCTTCCTTATAAGGTGTACTATTGAGCATCATAGGGCATACTAAAGGGACCTATTTACAAGAAGTGTTGTTGATGTGATGAGTGTATGAAGGTAAACCCGACTATAATGGTACTACATTCACCGTTTCATCCCATTTCAGGCTAATGTCTGCCACTTCCAAAGCTGCAATCTGCACCTTTTTTTTATAAAGTGTTGGACTTTTTTTCACCACATGTTCAGATTTAGCTTTTATTCGCACTTGGCAAGGATACTGTGTATTTAAACCAAAGATCCTGTCATGTGCTTGTTCTCTTTTATCTAACTAGGTGGGCGGAAACTGGAGAAGTATGATAGAAAAACGTGACGGTGATCGTGATGTTGATGATCCTGATCAAGAACCTACAAGTATATCGTATATATCTCATTGAGTTGAGTAGGACGCTATTGAATTTATGCATTATCATCGTATCATTTCATATCATATATATAAATGTACTGTCACTCTGTCTTGGCAGTTCCATGTCAGCTACCAGTATTACACTTGATGATAGTCATACAAAATTTTACAAAGTAAAATGTTTGTTGGCACACCAGCACCATCATGCATGATCATTCAAGATCACATAAAAATATCTTACAAGCATCAGTGAACACCATAGCACCTGTAGAAGATCAAAGGGGAAGAGTGAATGACAAAAGATGGAAGTCATTTTTATTCTCGAAGCAAAAGTAAGACCACGACTTAGCTTGTATACCCAACAGTTCAGTTCTCTCTTCCACCGTAGTGCACCATGCCAACCCAAGGAGCAGTGGGTAGAGATTAGAGATGTCTCAAACTTCTTTTGATATTATATTGAAATGCTTCTTCTCTTCACTCTCTTCTCACTTTTTCTACTAGTTTTCCTCTTTTTACTTCCCACAATTATTGAGTCACACAGTACGTAAAATCCTTCCCGTCTTCTTGGGTTTCTTCCTTGTTAACATATTATTCAACATGAAGAATAAGTATTTGGATGCAACCTTGTATATTATGCAACCCTAAATATTATAACCAAAATTTCATTTTGAAACCCTTTTCGTCAAGAAGATCGTTATGCTATGCTAGATCCTTAAATCTTAATTTTTCGAAGCTTTTTGTACCCACTGCATCAGTCAGTATTCAGCATCCAACAGTACAAAAGTACAATGTACAGTTTTTTACAGCGGTTGAGACGATTTTCGTTGTGAGACATTCGTGTCGCTGTCATCATAAATGTTATATGTATTAATATTGAGCAACCACTTACTTATGGGGTCGAGCGACGTGCACACAATGAATGTTTAAAAATGCAAGGAGGAAACAACTTGCATCATATTTTTTTTTCAATGCGAATGCATCGGTATTTTGTTTCGTACAACACCAGTTACAGGGGGACGCACTGCACTTGTCATTTAAAAGTCTGCATACTTTTTTGGTGAGAGTATGAGTATGTGTCAATGTACCTAGCTTGGATTCGTCTCCGTTTTCTACGCTATTTATCTACAAGGGTATAAATTCCTAATCCTGAATAAGAGTTGTAAATGATGATCATGGGACAAAAAGCAGGATGGATACAGGCTGAAAGCAGGGATTTAATAGGCAGACATGTATATATATATATGTATAACACTTACTGCATGCATGCATAACAACAACAAAAAATAAGGATCCCGTTTTATGCTTAAGAAAGGTCCTAAATAGATTCCCATGCATTGCAATGTGCCTCGTGGAGTGAAGGATGAAGGAAGACGTACAACACAATATTGTCATCATCATGCTAGATGTGCTGCTTGGTGATCATGAACATCGATGTTGAGTAAGGATGGTTGAGCTCGAGAAAATCTTTTTTTGTGCATATTCGTACAGCTGGTCCGTACCATGATACTGGGATGATGCGATGGGATGTGGAGGAGGTGAGATAGAAGTAAACACATTTAGTTTACTGTTTTGATGGTTTGCAACAACGAGTATCAATCACCTTCTCGTCGTCCCATCGCATCATGCATTTTATAACCAAGAACGACATGAAATTAATGCTGTGATTCATGATACAGTTTTATACAGTAAAATTATATCGGGTCTGGTCAGGAGTCAGGATTCAATCGAATGTGAGAAAGAGATTCTGCAAAAATATAAGTGCTGAGCACATTAAAATTACGAGTAGTAGCAATTTCATTCAAGCATTCATGAATAATAATATATTATGTCTACAGATAGCAAAAGCGTATGAAAAACAAGCAAGTAAAACGCAAAAAAAACATATTTTGTATCCAGTTTTATCATTTTGTTGCTCTGAACAGAGATTCGCTCAAGGCATCATCAACATGAAATCATGAATATAACTCGACATATTACATATGCAACATATATTACATGCTCTTTAAAAACGTCTCAAAGTTATACGTCTGTTGTTGGCTGTGCATTTTACATATGTATAATATTCTTTCACTTCACCACACCATAATATTTTAATTCTACCTTTTATTGCATTTCTTGCCCTTGTCAGTTACATTGGATTAAAATAATGCATTTTGAAGCGAGTGAGTCAAGTAGAGTGAGAAAGAAAAAAGGAAGATAAGAGAGAATATGAGGAGGTGCATATTTTTCCTTGTATTTAATATTGACTATTTTTTCACCCCTGAAGACCCATCCAGTCCAGCAAACCATCATCTTCGCATCACATAATCAAACATCCCTATACTATGTACCACCACCACACAGCTTCTCGAATTCTCATGGCAAAAAAACGTACCTCACAACAAGAGCAAGAGAGAGAAAAAAAAAGTCGGATGCTTATTAGTTAAGTTCAGTTTGAGTTTGAGAAAAGAGTGAGTATATGTGCACTTGAATCAGACGACGATACGAGTGCGATGGCATAAAAAAGCTAGTTTTTTTTCTCCTGGCATCACCATCATCAACATCATCGTGAGTGTATACAATATAGTATTATTGAACCTGGCATAAAAGTGAGAATTCCTTTTTTTTCATCTCATCAACAGCATCATCATAACAGAAAAACATATAAATATATATATTCTATAATATGTATGTATGAATGTGTGATGCATATCATCTCTTCTCATCTCCATCCAACAACAAACTTGAGTTTAGAGAGACGAGAGAGAGAGAGAGAATGTTACTTTTTGCTCCGTTCCTTGTCGGCTACTACACGAATACTTTCTACAAGTTACGAGGACTACGAATAGAGGAAGGAATAACAGGAACCACTTCAATACTTATTATTATAATGTTGTGTTGTGTGATGTGATGAACACTACTTACCCTTTTCCCAAATGGTCACCAGTCACCGCCACCACACACACCAAGTACTCAAAACAAACAATGGGAGATATAGGTAGTCCGTCGGTTGGTTCGGGATAGGTACGTACGTTACGTTACGATGCGATGTTCTGATCAGGAACAGAAGCTCTACCCAGGCAGTCAGTGAAAAAAAGGGAATAAAAATGTAGGAACTGGAAGAATGCTTTCTTCCCTGTGTGTGTCTCTCTCTCTCACCCTGTGTGTATCAGAATGCTTAACTCTATGTTGTGCTTCATATAATAATGTAGACTGCCTTGATACAATAACTCCAAATGCAATAGTTGAACGAACGTAGTTGAGCAAGGGAGAGGTGAGCGGGTGTACCAATAAACTTATATTGCTAGCGAACAACACAAAAGTAACAGTTAAGAGGTATTGATCCGGAAACGCTATGGTCTACAAATGCTAAAAGTTTTAATAACGTCTGAATTTTGAAAAAAATCCCGTTAACTAACTTCCATTTTACTTGTCTTGACATACGTCTAAAGCGTTCTTGGCCTGATGTATCTATGGAATTTAGAAAATGTATATGAGTCGAATGAGGCCTTAGGGGTATTTTATTATAGCCGTTTATATTAAAGTCCGTAAGACTCATCGATGTATCGCCATCGTAACGATAAAATGTGCTGTCAATCAGAATTTGTTAACTTGATGAATATCATTAAACAAGCAAAAGGACTATTCCAACATCAAATACCTGTATAACTTGTCCCGTTTGAAACTTTAGATTTTTTAAAATATTTTTTCCTCCCATACCCTCACCTCTAAGTTGAGTACTGTCAATGTTACAGTCTATAGAATAGAAAGGACACAAGAACTTCAAGTAAAAAGCCAAGACTGGATTACACTTCTACGGTAATAACACATAGTAGACGTACAGCAACGCTATAGATCTTATTTTCCCATTCAATTCTTTTCCATAGACTTTAAATCACATTTTTTTGTGAAAAAAGGAAAAAACTTCACAACATAAAACTCAGCAGAGATCAGTAGCATAGTACGTTGCGGATGAGAATTGAGAATTGTGGAGTGTAGCTCAGCTCTGTCTGTATTTTCGCAGTCAACGTACGAAAGTGCAAGTGGATGGGAATCAATAATAATAATAATAATATTATTACTACACTTTAAAACGAGAAACCAAAAAGGGTTTCGAGACTTCAACTCATCGAAACCTGGAACCAGTAAGGAACCACAGCCAAAAACTCGTATAATGTGTACTCACATTCGAAACGACAACAGCTTCACCTTCATCATCTCCAAAATTCGAAGCAATCACAAGCTCGAAATGAGAAGACGTTGATCAACTCAGCTTTTCCGTTGTCGTTAAGGTTGCATACATATATATGCACGGATGGGATGTGAACTGGAATCTCGCAGAAATTTCATTGTTCGCAAATTAGCAAGAGTTCAGGGTTGTTATTGTAGGGCCAACAAAAAGTGTTGACTTACGTCCGTGAAGCCGTGTGTTGTGGAGAAACATGGTATTGGTTGAAAGTTGTTGTTGTAGTTGTTCGTGCCAGAGAATCTCATCTGATTACATTGTCAACAGATATAATACCAGTTCTGATAAGTATGAGGATAATATTGATACCCAAAATTTGGAACATCATGATGATGATGTGAAGCAAAGTAGTGCTGCCTTGGCATTTTTTACTCATCCAAGTTGTATAGGACTATTACATACATTATTATTGACTTTAAAGCGGAGAGTTGTTGATTAATGGTTAGTGTAAGCTTATCATATGGTATGATAAGGCAGCCTCCTCATCCATGTTAAAGTTGAATGCAAACTTTATACAATATTTATTTTTACGTGATATTTGCGCAAAAAGTGTCTTCTCTTGCTAATTTGTTTGAGGAACCTAGATCCTCCACCTATTTCTATACAGTTTCCAAGTTTAGTAAAACAAAGCTGTTATTGAAAAACACACAAACAAATCACTAAATAGCCTTTTTGTCACTAGAACGCAATAACATTTAACATAACCACGCATGTCAAACGTACACCAAAAGGATACCCTCGTCTGCCTGGAAAAGCCTTTTTGAAGTGTGTTGTTATTAATTGTTTTTCTCCTAAAATTGAGAATAGCAAAGCCAGTGGTTTTTGCTACCTGTGGGGGAAGGAGAGAAAATTATCGATGAAATCATGAGAATGTTCAAAGAGTCATTATTCATATCGAAAACGCATCCATCAACATTATCATCATCACAAACACAGCCGAACTTGTGACAGTATATTAGTATTCTGACGAGGGTTCGTGTCGTGTGAGAAGGTAGCCGAAAGTAGACCTGAAAGATTCCAGATGTCCTCATGCCAAAGGGACAGGATCAAGGAGGTGTTCTTGACCGCCTTCGTCGACGTTTCGACAAATACAGGAAACACCATGAAGAGGTTATACCCAGGTTCGACAACACCACATCCAGTCAGAATCAGCAGCAAAAGCAGGAGACAGTGCTGCTCAGGCAAAGGTTTATCGAAACTAACAAGGCTAAAAAGTCTGCAAAGAAGTCTGATAAGAAACAACACTCCGACGGTGGCGGATCATCCATCGTAAGCAATCACTTGACCTCCAAAAAAGCACGTTTAAGATTTCTATTTTATTCATTATTTACACATTTAGTTTGCAATTTGCTTTTATGAAAAGGGATGCATTAATTGAGATTGATGGCATTACCATGACGAGTGGGCTGCTTAAAACTGGTAGGAAATTGGAATTGTAATGCTAATTGTGCATACTTGTTTCATTTGCAATTATAACAGGGGCCTAGTAAATCAAATAAACGCCAAAATGAGGATGACCAGGGTGGAGCGGAGGGTTACGAGCCCCCAACAAAAATTGGTGGTGCTGGTAGAGGCTCACCACTGCCATCCAATTCTACGAATTCCTCACTGTACAAACAGGGCTTTAGTCAAAATGGGAAGCGTGGTGGTAACAAGACTAAAGCATTAGATAGTCAAAAAGCATACCAAGCTTCGTCTTCCAGCCATCCTAAAAATGGTATAGGAAGGGTTCCTCAACCTCCCCCACCGATTCCACAAACCGCCTCCAGTTTCTCGCAATGTCCCACCACTCAGTCAGCACCGTCAGTTGGGAAGGATAGTGGTATTCCTACTGACTTTGCTGACTTGGACGAATGTGCGGCAGCGTTGGAGCAGGATGCAGTGAAAAATGGTGCCATCACGGGTAGTTTTATGGGTGAAAACAGCACGGATGAGATATTCAACAACGACTTTCTCAATGAGTTATTCTCAGATCTTAATCCGGAGGATATGAGCAAGTTCTTGCTCAATGATGGTCCTCCACCAACTGCTGATGATCTCAATGATGTCACCTTACATGGTAATAGTGCCTCGACGAATGGTGCATGCATTACCAATGAGCCCTTCCATCCTGTCACGCCTGTTACCCCCACTACTTCCTCACCAATGCGCTCTTCAGCCCTCTCACATGGTCATCACTCTTCAAACAAAATGGAAGGCAGTGGTGTTGATGGGACCAGTATGGGGGTGCATGGCATGGATCGCGGACTGTCACACTGCGCGGGACCAAGCCCAGCCCCTGCCAGCACTGCCTCACCCCTCGCCTCTCAACTTGGATCTTCCACGTCCCATCAACCCTCGCCGTCACAGTCCTACAATAACTCTCACTTTGTACTTGATAATGGTCAAACGGGATCGCCCCTCAACACAACAGGTGTGGTCAACACCTGTAACACGGGCAATGCCATCACGAAACCTTCCACGCGACTCCCGTACTCATCTCCTGCTGGACTCACCGTTGATAGTCCAGCAGCCCAGACACTCAAACACATGGCGGAGCAACATCAGCATAAAGCTCAGCTCTGTATGAATTCCAACACTGCAGCTAATGGTGGAGTCAACTTTAAAAATCAAGGGTCTACAGGTTCCCCAGTAGGATCTCCTTATGGCACCATCGGAAATTATAATGGAAGCATGCCGTCAGAGTTCTCGTCCACGAGTAATATGAATCCTGGTTCCAATTCTCAAGTGAAACAAGACGTCTGCAGTCCAGGAAATTCTCAGTCAGGATTTTCCCCTTCGTCTATGATGGTGGATATGGCATCCGGTGGAAAGAGAGCAGGTCAGCATAATGGTAGTCCTTCAGGCCAGTCAACTAGAATGCCAAATATGAGCTCCGCTGGTGGCTCCCCTATTATGTCTCCGATAAGCAAGTCTTTCAATCATCCGAGTCCGTTGAACACAACTAATCCACAAGGACCTATTCCACCTCAACAAACCCAACAGTCCCAACAACAGCCACCATACATGCCGATGAATCGTATACCCGGCCCACAGCAGCCTTATAGTAACGTCAACGTCGCTCCTCGCTATCCTTCTAATAATAATTCCCAGATCTCAGTAGCCAGTCCTAAATCTGTGGGGTCCAGTCAGGTTCATGTAAGTCTTTTTAACCTTTACTTGCCTCGTGATATTCTGCATGTAACTCCTCGCATTGTGTAGTAAATAATTTTTCATTCGTTAATTTTGAACATTTTAGATAAGTGATAGAGGTTCTCCAGCAACGCAGATTGACGCGAAATCTCAGCTTCGTGTAGGTGCTCAAAATCAACAACAACAACCTCAACCACAGCAACAGTTTTCGCAGCAACAGCAGTTTCATTATGGAGGTGGTCAAAGCAATAGCATGCCAATGGAGATGGGATTCAATCCTGCTGCTCATCCACAAAATTCACAAATGCAACCTCAGTCACAACAGCAAACAGGTTCGGGACAAACTATCAATTTCACTCAACAGCATCTGCGAATGGGAAACCAAACTGCTATGCCAGTTTCTCGTATGCCAATGCCAAGCATGAATCGCATGCCTGGTGTTCCCCAAAGAATGCCTGGTGGTCCCATGCCTGACATGCAGACTCAACAGCAATCTCAACCGCGTCCATTACCAGATAGCAATCAACATCCGCAACGAATAATGAGGCCTCCTCCACAAAATCAACACCAGAGACACCAAATGATGCCAACACACCAGCAACAAATGTCTATGGGAGGAATGCCATCACAGCAACCTAACATGCCACAGATGAGTGCTGGCTCTGGAATGGGAGGACAAATGATGAATCGTTTCTCTGGAATGCCAGGCAACCCACAAATGATGGCTCAACAACAACAGCATCAACAAACGTATGGAATGGTGGGCAACATGCCAATGAATGGTCCTGGAAACTCTAACAGTGGAATGATGCCGATGAGGCGACCTTACGGCCCTGGCCCCGGTTTTCATAGGGATGAATCCGCGAACACCTGGTGATCAAATGCTCTCTTCTGGATCTCAAAATATGCATAACTCAATGGGTAACCCGGGGGTTCCTCATGGCGAATGGATGGGTAATATGAATAGTATACCTGACAGTTCGTGTCCCCCCTACTCCGGACCCCAACGACATTCAGCTCCTCAACAACACATGAGACCTCCCATTTCATCTCAACAATTCCATTCAGGTATGTTACTGCTATTAAATTCATGCCAGGTTTAAATTGCTTTCTTTCATTTTCACCTGCAAAAAAACTATTAAAAAATACTCATATTCAAATGAAATATTGGGTATATTTCAAGGAATTGCACCGAATCAGGCAGCTCCAGGTCAAGGACCACCACAAATGCCAAATAATTTCGGTCAACCCCACCACGAGCATATGATGAGTCAACAAAACGCTAATTATAATATGGGTGTGGCAGCACAAAATCATTCACAACAACAGCAGCTTCATCATCATCATCAGCAGCAACAACAGTCCCAACAACAACAGCAGCTACCACCTAATTATAATCAGCATGCTTCTGGTCCAAACGCTATGAAAATGGGAATGCCAGGTCATCACCATCCTCAGCAACAACAGCAGCAGCCAATGTATTCAAATTCCAGTAGTGGATTCGGAATGAAGCCTCCCGACAACAGTATGATGTGCAACCCCCAAAATTCAATGGGTCACCATCAACAACAACAGCAACAATCACATCCTCAGCACATGTACAACATGGGTAACATGAGTATGAATTCGGGTGGATCTCAAATGAATAACAACATGGGCATGTCCGATCAAGATTTTGATTTGAATCTCTTGGTGGATGGAATGAGTCGTGGAGGAGATAATGTAGATCCTTCCGCATTTAATAACGCTGATGATCTTCTCAATATATTGGATGCCGGTTTCCATTGAGCATCATCATCATTATATATTATGTATATCGTTGTGGTACACTTTTCCACAAAGAAGGGCAAAAAATGAGAACTAATTTTTGATCTATAATAAGATACATAAGTATGTACACGTGCGAAATAGGAAGTCGATTCGGTTTTTCACAGAAAGAGAAAGGAACGAAAATTTCATATTTTATTCCCAGTGGTGTGCTAGTGGACAATGAAATCAGTATTTGTACACGATCGATCATCAGTAACCAACTTAACTTTATATTTGATATGTAAGTTGATTTTTAAATAACGCATTTATAACTGCTCTATATACATACAAAGATAGAGGACCTAGTATATATAACTAGAATTTACACGTTATATGTACTTGGTACATATAAAAATCCTTTTTACTCACTCAGAGAACAAGTTGTCGACTCTCATCATATGTGCATTATTACTCAATTAGTCGTAGTGTCATTAAATGTATAAATAGGAAGGTAGCTAGCATAATATAGGCCTTAGTATATAGGTAAAAGGAATGAGGATGATGATGACATGATGCCGAAAATGATACAAAAATTTGTAAGTTGGTGTAAATGATAAATGACGACGTGTAACTTATATAGGTTATATATATATACAGGTTTAGAGCCAGACTACAGGTTTTGCTTGTCCCATAATTGCAGAGAAAAACTAAGTTGTTAAGTGTGTATTTCAGTAAGCTTTAGAGGTTAGAGATGCCGCTTTTGCAATAATCATTCCATTTGGCGGAGGAATATCAAAATTGTGGTAACCTTTCGGCTAACTCGTAAGTCTTCTTCACGTTTCAAGTATCGTCGTACAATCGTATATATAAGGAAGATGTTGAAGTAATATGAGAGAGCATCATTTTACATTGATTAGCACTCAAAGCGTTATTGGTTTTGAAGTAAATCTGAAAAGTACAAAACAAGCTTAATTGTGTGTCAGTAATTATGGGACATGTGATGTGCTACTTGCAATGTCTTTGATATAAAAAAAATAACTGTGTAGTTTGCTCGGTACATTGTATTGTGTGAAATGGTAGGATGACTTTTTTTTGTTCAGTTTTCTGAAAGAAAGATATTATTATGAATGTCAAATAGGTTGGTTGTTGGTTGGGTTGGGTGTAGCAGCGAGATTGTATTCACATTCCCAGATCAGTAGACTTGAATTCAGTATAATCATTACAGTAAACTACTTATTATCATTGCATAATTTGTTACTCTACCAAGTTACCTTCCAAAACTAGAGGGCTACTTAATGATGTGTAGTAGTGGAATGATATTATTAAACGGAACCATTTCTTTTATCTCCGGTGTTAAGTTAACATTTCATGCTTCAGTTGTAATGAGTGAATTAAAATATAATATCGAGGAAACTGTTCTTCTCACAACCAAGATAATCGAATCAAGCCAATGAACAATGAAAGGGTCATATTTTGCATTTCACTTACAAAAAAAATCTACTGGAAGTGGACCATGATGTTGTGCTCTCAATTTTTTCATTAACAAGAAACAAACAAAACATAAAATAATTTTTTTTTCTCTCTCCGCTTTTCGTTCTCATCTTTGTTTATACTTAAAGTAATTACCCAAGAATACTTCATCACTTGCACAAAGACAGAGTCATAAAAACAGTAAAAAGCAACTTATATATCCACGAAAAAAAATGGATCGTAAACCATGCAATCTGTTATTTTACTGTACATACTAATTTTTAAATTAAGAGCTAGGAGGTCAAATAAAGTTATCACATCATCGTGAGATGTTAAATTATGTTTTGTCCTGTCAACAGCATCATAATGTGGAAGTCGAATCTACATTACTTGGTTTGTCGTTTTAAAAAAACACTCATTTCCATTACTTGCGTGTGTGTGTGTGTTACACCAGGAGTTTAGAAGATGATGACGATGATGATGATAAGGAATTATTTAGGAATACACGGTGACATAACGAACAAATATACTTAATGTTAATACTACTATTATTGTAAATATGTAAGTATGTATATATATTTTAGGAACAACCGTACATATTACTATACTAGTTTTTAGAGACGAAAATCATGTATAAAGACGTATCGTGTAATAATAATATTAGTAGCTAATATTATTCATCGTATCGTATTCAGTAACAATACATTATCTACAAAGCCCTCTGTACAAAACCAGGTTTAATTTCAACAATGCAGCGAATTTTTTGAAAAACGTGCAGCGTGAAGGACTACCACCACAGTTACGTATATTTAAAGAAAGACAGTATAAAACTATTCGTTCTGATAGTTGATTTCAACTTGTGCCACTACGACTACCACTAAACTATACTCTCCAATCTCCAATTCAAAAAAGGTGACTAAAATTCATTGGCAGCCTACAAGTCTTTTTGGTGGTGACATATTATCAGATGAACGAGATGAGCCATCTTTTTTATTACTTGACTTATATGTTTTATATATATCTATATATATATATATATATAAATATACTTATATATGATTGGTATTTGTGCTAATTAGTGCCCACTTGTACTTCTGAAAGTGTTTTCATGGAAGGTAGTCCGGGAGGCCTTCCATAAAATATCTAGTATATAGTCAGCAGGGAAATAATTGATTAATTTATTTCTAAACTGTAATAATCTCAAGTGATGTATAGTACGAACTTGTGCACATATTATGTTGTGGATGTAGATGGTTGATTATACATACTTGCACCCAGCAGACTGGACATAAGGCTTTGAAACTGAAGTTGCAAGTTGGTCATACCAACTTGTGACATTATATCCGTTAATATTTTCTACTTCCTCTACATGTACCCGTCTCGAATCTCGTCATCGGTCAATATTCTTCCAAATTCTACACGGTTGTCTTGTCGGTACATTAAGTAATGGCCGTCCGAATGTGTTTCCGCCATAATATAATAAGCTCTATATCCAGTCTGCTAGCCAAAGTTGTGTATATCCTAGCCAATGCGTTCATCATACATTTACGAAGAAAAACTAATAATGCCTTTCCTTCGTTGCTTATAAAAAAGGTTATGTAGTGAGGTTTGTCAGTAATTTATAAGCCATTACTCATGATCCATGTTATTGTTATAACGTGACTCATGTACATTTGTAGACAATTCCGAATGCTATAAACACAACTATCTATGCATTTGATGGTAATAATTCATACATTAAAAACTCAGTTTACTCATGTGCAAGTGCATACTATATTTATTACTGTATTGCATATATTGTCTATGTAATAACTAAAATTACTAAAAATTGTTATGAACATGATGATGGTGAGGGGGAGGACGATGATATGATGATGATGAGAATCGTTTGGTTTTATGTTGAAAATTACGCTACAAATTTTAAGTACTTACAGCCAAATATGATATATAGAATTTATGCTGAAATAATTATTTGCTGTATATTATTCAGAGTGTATGTATGTACAACGTGGACATAATTTTATTTTTCATTATATTATCATTATTATTATAAGTATTATTGTAATTATTATTATTATTATTATTATATTGACGCTGTTATCCTTGGACTAGAAAAAGAGATTACTATTATAACTCAGAATTCATGGTCGTTGTTTTCTCGAATTTTATTTTCATCTTATCAAAGCACACTTTACTAAGCTGATGGGCTTGATGGTCGATCCCATAGAAACAACTCATAAATTTCATTTCGTTACTGTTAAACATCTATCATTTCACCTCATTATGATCATGAATACTAGTAACGTAGTAACTTACAATAGGTTAATGTTTTAGAATTACCTTAGTTCTCATGAAAATGCATCAGGATCAAACTCAGGGTACGCTGCTATCAGCATTTCTCATGAAACAATGACAAGCAATGCACAGTGTAGCACGTCTCCCCAGGTTGCTACCGGGATACAAAATCAGGAAACCAGAGCTTAGCACTGCAGTGAATATGAAGTAACAAACAACTCATACTATCAGACCAGGATACAGGAGGTACAGGAGGGTACAGAACTAATTTGAAGACTTTAACTTTCTTGGGTTAACCGACGACCAAGAAACACCGTACGAACTCCTGTGTTCTTGAAATCTAGTTCATAATTTCGAAATGATGAATTTGCAACCGGCAACTAGTGTACCTTCCACTGGGTTTACATTTGGAGGGGGTTTAGCACCACAACAACCTGCTGCGCCCCCCGCCTCAGTTCCCCNTTTGCAACCGGCAACTAGTGTACCTTCCACTGGGTTTACATTTGGAGGGGGTTTAGCACCACAACAACCTGCTGCGCCCCCCGCCTCAGTTCCCCAAAACCCAGGTCCGCTCAGTGGTACAATGTCATTAGGAGGTTTAGGAGGTGTTCCAGGAACTGGAGGCAATACTAGAATTTCAAGTCTGGTGATGGGCGCCGATCCTGGCACTGGTTGGTCAGCACGAAACGAAAACAAGGCTGTTCAAGAGTTACCCGTTCCTCCAGAAGTTCTGGCGTTAGTGGAAGACTTGAAGTAAGATATTGTATTTAGTTGGTCTTTTTTCTTTGTAAAGTATTATACTTTTGAATTCGTCTTAGATGAAGTGTTAATACTTAATTTTATGTTCAGGAATCAAATGAAAAATCACAAGACTGTCATGTTGGAAATTACTCGAGCTACGGATCTGGACATTGACACAGTTGCTGAGCAAATCGAGGAAGTTCGATTGGGTATTAATACGCTTACGAATGTGATTCATAAGCAGGAGTTGCAAAGTGCGTCCTTGATGAAGGATATGCAAGAGGTACATTTAGAACTTTCTATTTGTTTTTAATACTGAGTTAGACTAACAAAGATGCTCATATTACGTATTTTTCCTTTAGTAATGGTTTGTCATATTATTTTATATTTTAGATAAGCAAAGATGTGGATCTCGTTAGTCAAAGCCGTGATGTCCCTGCATATGGTGGATTTGGAGGAACATCAAATTTAGTACTGAACTTCATGTATGACCTTCTTGATAAATATGCTAAGCGAATGATCAAGTACAAAACCGAAATCGAAAGAGCCGAATTTAGTCTACAGACTTTGGTTGAAGCGTCTGGATCTGGTTTGAATGCTAAAGGTATGCGAATGCATGAGTAATCTTTCTGCTAATCCTGTAAGTTTCTATTGAAATTTTTTAAAATTGAATCTAAACGAAATCTTTGTAGATCTTTGGGCTTCCTTGACTGCCACCAAAGATACTGTTATCTTACTAGCCGCCCAACTCCAGCAACTCAATGAAGACATCAGAAATGAATTGTCTTTTCATAAAAATCTCTCAAATGTCCTTCTGCCAAGCACTTCAAAGCCATGGTTTGCAAATGCAGACCAACAGCATTCTAGTGCTCCGGCGCTGGAGAAACTGATGGCAACACCTACAGCAAAATCCAGTGGCGGGGGTGCCAACCCGACCCTTGATGCTATTTACAATCGGACATATTCAGCTTTTGGTCGTATACCATCAGTTAGTAAGTAACAATTACCTTTTTTGACCTAGCTAGCTGAGCTAAGTAACCAACTCTCTAACATGCTATGTAACATTGTCGCACCAACAACACTAATTTTAATCTGCATGTTCGCTTGTAAATTAGTGGATCCAAGGGCTATGCCGTCTTCCGCCAATGAACAGATGTTGAGAACTCCCTCTCATGATATGTTCCGTGTACAAAGTAGCTTGGGAGGCTCAAGTAGGTTTGCATTGCTAATAATTAACCATTAAATGAAAGCTGTTAATAACTAATAAGTGTATAGTAAGCAATTAGTTCATATTTCTTATTTTTATTCGCAGATTTCAGTCAAAGCTACCATCCATCAGCTATGGGATCATACCTGGGACCGACTTCGCCAGCTTGCGGCTTGAAACGGTCGAAGAAATGACATTAAGGCGTGCATTGAACTTCTTTCACTATGTCGTCTTCATTCTTGCGCTCAGCTACCTGTCTGCCGACGGGATTATTATAATTTTTTAAGTATGAATGTGTAACAGTATGGTGCGTTGTTACTCTTTATGAATATCTTGAACTCTGGCTATGGAGTCCTTTTTTTAAATAAACAACCAACATACTCTAAATAAATTGTGTATGACTTCATTTCTCAGTGAGTTCTCCTATCCTAAGCAAATTTCGCATGGATACAAGCTTCAAGTTTTTACTTCAACTTATTTGCATTTTATACAAAAACTGTTACCTCAATAGGCCTTTTACTACTGACTGACTTCTTTCCGTATGATAATCAAGTTAAAATGCTAATGATTAAAATAAATTCGTGTTAACTCTATGAAATACACATCTTTGTGAAATTTTTGTCATGAAAATTGACATTTTATTTTCAGACATTCGTATTACCTTGATACCTTTTTATTTAAAATTAAAATCACCGTTTCAGTTTTTTGACTCATGAAAAAATGAAATACTGAATCTAACTTAGAAGACTTACTCTAAATGTTACTTTTAAAAAATCACGCGCACTTAATACAGATCTCTGCATCACTGGATAAAATGTTAAAATACTTACTTACTAATACCTTACTTTTGAAAAATGCAAATCATTTTCGTTCTAAAAATTAAAAGGAA
>JAANSM010000801.1:0-23275 GCA_036850725.1 Orchesella villosa | reverse complement strand
ACAAAGCGAGAAATAATTTATTCCCTGGAAACATTAGAAGCGAGCAGCAAATTTTTCAAATTTTGATCGCTGTAACCAGTTTGCATCAACCCATTTTTTTCATTCATATTGCTAACGTCCAAACCAGGAAAACTTCAAAGACGAGGAGGAATCTGACTCACAAAGAAATTGCATTCTTTCTTTTTGAAGGATGCGACGATCGCTCTCGTTTAACCATTCAATTTTACAATCCCTCAAAACACGTCAGTTGGCTTCGTTCAGAGGCTCATTTCATTACCAATTGCCACCCACCATCACCAACAGCATAGAGTTTGTTCGCTTTGAAACTACATGATTAAACGAATGGGCTTTAAGGCTTTTAATGTCCATAGTATATTAATTGTCTCTTTGTCACACTGTCTTTTCTTCATTACCCATTTTCGCCAAGTCGTATCAACTATTTATGCATGACATCCGAAGTTCATAATACGACGCTGATTGTGCCACCAATGAATTATTGATCGACCGTCTTAAGTCCCCATTAACTTAATACATAAGAAAAAGTTGTTAAACGCAATATACCACGGGAAACGGAACCTTCAAAACTAAAATACTAAGAGGAGGCTCAGCTGCTAAATTAAGTCACATCTTGGAAGAGCTACTGCTCTTTAAGCTTTGTTTTCCCAAAACTTTATTCCTCTTTCTCAACTCTTCGTTTTCTCCAAGACGAAGGAGATGATACTATAGCATCCATATCATCTAACAACGAGGGAATGCCATGCATTTGTTTATTTTTCCCTCGCTTCAGTGAAAGTCATCTCGTTGGTCCTTTCCATTCTTTTTCCTTGAATGTGCTCGTCATTTTAAGAAAACTTTCAATATCAACTTTTGCAAATTACGTCCCTGAATGCTAATTATCCACTTTTGATCCAACGCTGGTTTCATGTGATGTTGCATTTCTATATACAGTGTGTGGAAAACTTGGTCTAGAATACCAAACCCGGAAAACATTACTGAGGTTATTATGTGTACACGAGAACTGAGACTGTGTCTCTACACATTTGCTACAACACTTTTACTTCCGTCTTGGCTTCAAAAATGGAGATAGGAACCAAGGAGCGGAACAACACTCCTATATAGAAATTTTGATACTGGGGGAGCTATCGGAGTTTCCATAAAGTTATATGTGACAAGACATTAAGGCAAGTTTTCCCCGAGACAACGTATTATATGCATACCACAATTTCCCTAAAACTACGCATACTTAACATGAGCACTAACCTTGATAGAAATTTGACGATACTCACCCAAAACAAGAGCCTCAAGCTCTACTATACTTAAGCGCAAGCTATATAATATTATGGCCTTCATCATTCAATGCCTTATAGACAATTTATAAGTAGCTCAGTTACAATTTATAGTAGGAGTGCTTCTCTATATCAAGGTTTTTGTAATAAATAATGATATTTTGTTTGATGTGTGTCTTTACGCACATACTTAAGTAGTAACGCTACATGGATGTATGTTACTTTCGTAATGATGACACTGTATTCAGTCAGTGTCCTGAAACAAGTATGGATCCATGTTTTAACCATGTTTGGCATTATGATGAGGATGCAAAAGAAGGGATTATAAATACACAAAAGAATTAAAATTAATAATAAAATAAAAATATAATCAGATATTGATCGCTAGCATAAGTACAATATTAGGACCACACTCGATAGAAAAGTGTCATTAGAGGAATCATGGAAAATGTGAGAAATTGGGAAAAGTGCCAAGTCAATACTTTGATATGGATACATATGCCGTCTGCATTATAAAAGGTCTATATAGACTGTATCGTTAAAGGCTAATGTGCTCACACGTCTTGGCATGGCCATAGTCAATAGTGCGTAGCGCATACTCCCGTTATATTATAAATGGGTATATAAGTTTTATGCATATAGTTGGGCTCAAGTTTTGATTGAAACTGGGAAAGTGCTTGTTGGTTTTAACGATGAACATATATTTTTATAACTGTGAGGTTTTCTCCAATATGTTTCGATTCTTTTCCTCGCTTTCCTACCATAATTTCTCCTCATTTGCTTTCCTAGCTTCAATAACAGCTCGTTTTGAAGTCAACATAAAAGGCACAAGAGGCATGAGGAATAGCTTTAGAATTTCCTTTTCTTCTCCCAAACTCTGTATAATGTTTGCAAAAAAAAACTTTTAATTGCCTCCTCTCAATCCCTGTATCTTAGATGTAACTTGTTCAACTGAATAAACTTGTGAAAGAAATACTTTTTAAAGTTTGACAGAGAAAGTGGAGGACGGAGTAATAGAAAGACATTGAAAAAAGAAAAGAGATTCTCCATTAGACTGTCTAATTGCGTGAGCTCATTATCTCTGTCCAGAGGCAATGGCCTGGGAAGAAACCATTGAAGATAGAATGACTATTGTAAGTTTTTATGCGGACTTACTTTTGATACATAACTAGCAAATGTATACGACATATTTTCTCTTTATATACTTTTCAGCTCAAACACTTACAGCTATGTATTTATGCATGATCTTTTTTCCGCAAAAAGTTGTAAAAATCTATTGGGAAATTTCGTTTTTCATGAGGATATACATAAGGAAAAATTTAACTGTCGGAAAGCAAGAGCGTTTATTTCAATTTATAGATTTTTATTGATATGGTACTCATTTATACAGTATTACAAGAGAGTTTTGGGAGGAAAAGTGCAAGAAAAGTTTCCACTTTCCATTTTCCATAATCAATTTCCCACACTATATACATGTACTTTATATATAAGATTCTCCGGAAGAATACACAAGAGTCCAAGGCCTAGTCAGTTGTTATGTTATGAGGCAGAGCGGATGATGAAACCACTGAGATGTTGCAATAAAACTTAAATTTCCTTTCTCTTTAATATTACAGTACTTCTGTGTGCTACTGGCTGTAATGTGCTTAGTCCTCTGTGTAGCATAAAATACATCGTTTTCTCTCTTCTTCTTCAAAGTTAAACGAGAAGAGAACATATAAATGACCCATCATGCAGAAAGCACAGTAGAAAGTTGGTGAAATAGCTTGTAATAAAACCGGGTGAAAATATTATTTTTTCTTTCAGTCAAAATGAATATTCATGCGAGGAGCTCACTCTGCATAAAATATATTGGCTTGACTGATACTGTATTATATGAGTCCATACCATTTATTTCAAGCATTTTCTCATTCCTCCCTTGCTCAACCTTTTACTCTTCTTATCCTTCTTCCCGCTTGCATTTACAGTGGCATGTTTCAACGTAGAAAAAAATGATTATAAGCGATTTTTATTATTATCATGAATGAGGTTTCTGGTGTTACGTGGCATAATATGAAATTTCATGGGAAAATTTACTGCAAAATAAAATGAAACGTAAACACATTATGTATCATATATTATTTCAACGAAAAAAGTTCTTGGGAAAGAGGCACACAACTGTCTCAGTTGAAGCTTTTAGAGGTAAGGCAAGAAGGAAACTGAAGAGGGAGAGATATACATATATGTATGTAGGAAGAGAGGAAAAACGACTTCATAGTGATGATAAATCCGCTACAACACTTGACATCAGCCCTCCCCTCATGTCCTCTACAAGACCTGAAAAACTGTGTAAGTTACCGCTACAACTACCAAACAGAGCAGCAACACTACCGCCAACCAGAACTACATTACAAATGCTTCGCAATAGATCATCATCTTCATCATATCACCACCCCAGAAGAAAAATAGAAACAGTGAGCGACTAAAAACTCACTTTTTATATATACGTTAGGAAGACATTCGTAAACAGACAAGGGAGCGGACAAAAAAATCCAGACCAGAAAACGGTAACACTGCCATAAGATCCCGTTCCCAGCATTTCGGTTATGAAATGATTCCAAATGCAATACGAAGATACGTATGTAATGGACAGAGAAACCTCTGGAAAATGAACAGTGTCGGCTTTACTCAAGCAAAGTAAATAATACGAAAATATTGTAGACTTATTTAAGTTTTTTTAGAAGAGTTGACACACAGAGAGCGTAGGTAGAACTCACTTTAGTGTATTCTTCAAAAATTCTGCTTCAGATTTGATGAGAATTTATATATAGCTCAACAAACGGAGCCACAATTGTATTTATGGGGTTGGTAACACACAACCTTTTGAAGAACTTTCTAGGACCAAAGTACGTCACTGGACAGCAAGTGCTATAGAGAAATGTGTGTGCGAAACAGTAATATAAAATTCTGTGTGTTCCGTTTGTTAATTCTCACCAAAAAACCTTTTCTGTGAACCTAAACCTACGCCTACGCCTTCATGTGGGTAAAATCTCATCCCAAGNCTTCATGTGGGTAAAATCTCATCCCAAGCAAAAACATGTACTATTTATGTTCTACTCACATTTTAAGGTAGTTAGCAACCCAGTTAATTAGGAATATCAATTTCACACTTCATTATCAATAAGAATTATTTTCTTTCTGGGAGAATCCCTCTGGTATTCTGGTGGAAATTACTTAATAACATTTTCTGTGGGATATTGCACATGGTTCTAAACGAAATAAAGATGAGGTATACTTTCCAAGAATATTTTTTATTGTTGCTTGTTAACTTTTGAGAGCAATATACAACGACAATCACGCAAGCCCATCTGGTAACATGGACTCATATGTTTTTATTATACCATGACAAAAGGGAATTTATCAGTGACATCATCACATCCTTCTGGACTCGTTGTATTCCAAACTCCTTTTTCATGTTCTTCCTCTTCTTCAGGGAGAGACAAAAGTGTTTAGTATTTCTGTTGTTCTGCTAGAGTTCATGTTTTCAAGACCTACGACTTGAAGCGGAGCGAAATAAACCACATTTCTCACCGTTATGGTTCTCAGTTAGTTAATACGGGAATGAGAGAGCGAGAGACACGGCAATGAAAAACAGATAATAACAAGAATCTTGTAACTCTATACATCATTGTTTAAGGAGACCCGTCTCTCTGTCTTCTCTTTAGAATCTTCTTCATTTAAACCATTGCAATTATGTTACATGAGAAAACGGCAATGTCTCTCTAACCGAAACTACCCAAGCAATATTGTGAAAAGGTAACGTTAAATAAACACTGAGAACATAAAAGGTCCTTGTTGACGTTTGCAAAAACAAAGAATTGCAAGAAAAATTATTCCATGAAATAAAAATCCCCTATTTTACGTGCCAGTGCTACACAGTATCTCATTGCATCCAAGCAATATTTTGAAAAGGTAACGTTAAATAAACACTGAGAACATAAAAGGTCCTTGTTGACGTTTGCAAAAACAAAGAATTGCAAGAAAAATTATTCCATGAAATAAAAATCCCCTATTTTACGTGCTAGTGCTACACAGTATCTCATTGCAAACCCACATACTAACAAAACTCCTCACTCACAAATAGATACATAAGCTGGCGCAAGTTTTTTGAGCTTCAATTTACTTTCCGTATCCATTCGCAAAATGTTCAGTATGCAAAGAGAGGAGAGAGCAAAAGAACAAGAGAACACCAAAAGTAATATGTGGCCCACATAAGGAGATTTGCTTCATTATGCATCAGCCACGCAGCAGCGGCTTCTCACATCTACTTTCCATACTTCCCACGGTTCAAGAGGTTACAAAAACATGGATATGAAACCAGCAGCAGCTGTACTAGTACTTACCACAATTCTACAAAAACAAAAACCAAAGAGCCATAATATCCAGTAAAATCTTCTTCTCCACTTGATACATATTGGAACAAATTGTGGATGCATATAATAATATATATTTTTATATAAGCGTCCACGTGCGATTCCATTTTCCATTTCATTCTACGCATTTATTTCTACAAAAGCCAGATATATAGAGGTTTTCGATCATCTACGTTAGACGAGCGAGGGAACACAATATGGACTTTTATTGTTGCAAAACAAAACAAAGTAAAGTGGAGTAAAAATGAAAATAAAAGCAAACGAGTGTGTCTGGGTGAGCAATGCCCAAACAGAATAAAATATCAACGCTTCTTTGTTTCCAAAGATATCCAAAAAGAGGAGAATGATGGAACAAAGATAGGAAGAAAGTTTTAAGGAGACTGTTTTTTGAATTTACTTTTTTCCCTAAATAAATGCAAGAATAGATGGGAAAAGGAGAAAGGGCGATGAAATAAGGGGAAGGGCGAGAGAGACAGTGAAAGGAAAGCTAAAACCGTTGTTGGAGTGAGTAGAGAGAATGAACATCAATAAATCCTAAAAGATTCATCTCTCATTGATCGGGAACAGATCGACTTGGAGTTGGATAAGAGAAGGGGAAAGGCTGAGTAGTATCGGAGAGTCAGTGCTCCACGCTCTCTGGCTCTGCTTCTCCATTTATTTTTTCTACGGATTCTTCTAGGGTTTGCTACTTCTTCCGTGTTTCGATGGTTCAATTCCACTAGACAGATAATAATATCAATTTTGTAACTAAGGCGGAAGTACATAAAATATCAAGCATCTTGTTGTGGTTATAAATATACATAAAGTATATATATGCTATGTTGTTCCATCTGCATAGCATAGATTTTTTGCTCTTTCTCTCTCTCTCTCATTCTTGATTTGATAACCGTGCAAACGAAAATATGTAGCAGAACAAAACGGCAATAGTAAAGAAATACATATCCCATCCAAACAACATCTAGGGAAAGGCAATACAATGCGCTGCAATGTCTGTTTTGTAGACACATTCAACAGAAAAATAGAATGCCTTTCCAAAAAAGCTTTCTTCCTTCACAAGCTCGTCCAATATTATTACATCTTAGAACTGATTAAGTGCATGGATCCTGCTTGTCTCACATACTCTACCACTATGAATCCTCCTAATATTTGGTTTAAGTTGACAAGGGAGGATTGCTCCACTGACAAGTGAGCGGAATGCTTCTTTTGCCCAGCCTGAGCGCTCATTCCTCCATCAGTCTCATCTCTTCTTTTTTCTCCCTTTCTCGGTTTCCCGTACGCTTGTTTTTTTTCTCTCTACTTCCTCCGGTTTTTTGTTAACATTATTCTCAAAGTACAGGATAAGTAAAATCAGAGGGAGACACAAAAAAATAAGCAATGAGCATTGTTTTCTACTCTAGCCATGAGCACTCATTCAAACATCTTAAGACCATACGATACGCACAAAAGTACCATTTTTTCTTTTGTTTTAAGCATATTTATTTCATAAGATTGTATTTTTGTATTCTTTTATGCTCAACATTCAGCTGAGAATGGGCAATTGGGCAATGTATAGGGAAATAAAGAGGCATGTTATAGTTTAACCAGTTTTTACCGAAACAAAACATCTCTTCACAAACAAATGGCCTTCCATCTTTTTCTTCTCTCTCTCTCTCTCTGCCTTTCTCTCCAACTCCAACTATCTTTTTTTCAAGCAATCCGTCCACTAATATAGAAACTTGAAGTTTCTGTCGACATACCCAAACTTATTTTTTTGTGTAGCATAGTGCCTTACATAGTTTTGCTTTTTCTGCCAACTTCTACTTCCTCAGGTTTTCTATACATTTTCTGATGCAAAGAATCCGTGGTGGTCAGTCCAATTCACTTGAAAACTTCTTTGACTCTTGATGAACAAGAGGAAAATAGATGAATATAGCGTATACAAGTTTTGTAATACTTTTGTCTAAAAGTATACTAAGAAACTAAGATATTGCTCACTTTTTTGCTTGGACAAGAATATCTATCATTATTATTTCTTACACTTTGCAAACCTACTAACGTTATGTTTTTCTGGTGAGTCGAAAGCTACGTAATGCATATCGATTCGTTGGTTGCATAGCCAAGCCACCTTAAATTCGATCCCTTTCTGTACTTACTTCAAAGAAACATTCATTTTTCATATTGTCCTCAGTAAGAAACTCCTTTCCCAAACTCTGTTTTTATTTTGTCTTCACCAGTTTTTCCTCGAATTCAACTATCGATTGCTAAGTAAGCTGATTGCATGCATACATACTTTAGCGTACTTACCCAGTTACCAAGCTGAGCTGCCTTGAAGTTTTTTTTGGAATATGTAAAAAACACCACATGGACAACTACACTACGTGCAATGCATTATAGTTTCAGAAGAGTACTTGTATTATGCGATTCGCCAAAAACACGTTATTAATTCCATGAGGGCGCGAAACAATAGGACCGACATTGATCTCCACCGAGTTCATTCTTTACCACCAGTTATTTTCACTCTTCGTTTCCTCCATTTTGTACAAATATTACATTACATTCGTAATAAATATGGGTTCGTATATATGTATAGCAATTTCATTTTGTTATTCAGGTAGGATGGCTGCTGGCCCACGGGTATGAAAACACATTGATATTACGTAAGGTACTAAAAGTGAGAAAGTTGGAGTATATTATTTGTCATTGAGTGCCTTTAATATAAAGGCTTAGGTATGTTTTAGGTAAAACTAGAGAAGTATTGTTTGGCACTACTCACAAACAGCATAACATACCTCCCACACAACTACAATCGAATGTGTCTTCTTTTCATGGTTTTCAAATTATTCACTTAATTTACCACACACATTGCGCTCACTCATACCCGCAGAGAGCAAGCGGAATAAGTTCAACAGGAACCGCATGGACAATAATATCCAGATCCTTTTTATTAGAACCATAGCAAAAAAAACGTTGTTCATGAATTTTTACCAGATACAACAACATTGTATAGCATATTTATACGATACGTTGAAGAAGAGAATGCGTGTAGTAGTTATGCATGAGAGATGTGAAGGACGGAACAAAGCAAAAAAGAGTGCTGCTGCTTCCAGCCATTATATTGTATGCATTTGATATTGTGCTGGTTTGGTAGACACATTGTTTGTGTGGGAAGATTGTACACAAGTAGGTAAAGTAACCAAGGGTGGTAGACATTGGATTGGTATTGGTATGTAAGCTGAAAGCCTCCCTCGTGTTTGCTCCAACCTGCTGGATATTACGCACAACAAAACTGCATGAGAACATCAGACTTCTACTTGTGACAACCACCACTGACAAAACTTAAGTGAGTGAGAATGTTACATTCCATTCCATTGTAGAGTGTAAATAAGCTTTTCCAGTCGATGCATTTTATCCCAAACAAACAACCATAATAATATGAAATGGTGAAGAGAAGAGAGTTTGTGTGTGTGTATAAGTGAGAGAGAGAGAGGTCGAAGAGACGAAGACAAGTTGCGTTAGCATTACAACATTTTCTAGTTAGACGACATTGGATTACAGAGAAGAATGTTAGTTGCACATTTATTTCAAGCATGCATACTTGCAATAATAGTATTTACTAACAGGTATATTATATTAGATAAGAGAGAAAGGGTCTCCTAAGCCTCCTTACTTACGAGCTGTAGTTAGTTTTATTGCCGTTATGCTTCTGTGAATAATATAAGCATGTATTTATTATGTGAATGTGTGTGGTTGCCTTGGTTGGTTTCGTTGGTTTTGGCTTATTCCATTTTCCAATTTATGGCTCCTACTTCAATACTACAATAAACGTAATAGCAGTAATGCCCCACAAACAAGCAGAGCTACAGAGAGAGAGATGCAATGCAAAAGATGCGCTACTATCATTCCTCTTTCCTTTCTCTCTGCTACTACTATTCCATACCACTTCACTCGACTTAATACATTCGGCATTCCAGTTACTTTACTCTCCTCATCTCATCTCCAGCCCAGAACCGTATGAGAATACGGGGATCTGGGTGAGCAAAAAGCTGCTCTTATGTTGTGACTGTTCCTTTCCTACCACTCATATCGTCTAGTATGGATTCATTACGTGCAGTGTGCACACACAAGAAAATTGTAAAACGTACACAAAAGAGCCATCAGGGAATCCTAAGAACCTTGCTGTTAACTTAAGAATTGGATGAGGTATAAGTGGATGCAGGGAAGATAAGTAGGAAAAGGAAAAGATGAGACGTAAAAATTACCCTGTATGGGAATTAGGTTTACTCAAGTTCAACTTTATATTTTGAAGAATGTAGTCAAATGTGGAAAGCAATAGCCCTTTGGTTCCTTCCTCGGTTGCTTTCTAGATAGCCGGCAAAATGATCAGGAAAGACTTGGTTCGTGATGAAACTAACCATGAATATATGTAGATGATGATGATGATGATGAGAAGACGACGATCCCATCGACTCTAACATATCTAGTTTTTGCAGCTCCCTCTACATCCCCATGCAATCTTCGTAACTGCCAACTTGTACGTATTTCATTGCATAAGATAACATAAAAGCGGATTCTTTTTATGGCTGCCAAACTATATAGTATAAAATTGTATAACTGAATAGATAAGGATTAGCTACAGCATAAAACAACTCAGTCGGCCTATTGCTGAGTCTTCAAGAATGAGAAGCAAGAAGGGCAAACAAAAAAACGTCATAGTGAATTTTTTTGTAGATTGCATTGGAACATCAAACCTACCACAAATAGGCATTTAGACAAAAAACCATTCTTCCTTTCTTCATCTGAGCTAGAAATAAGTAAGCACTAGAAAAAGCAAAGAGAAGACTGAAAATGCCACAACAAAATTGTTCTTCCTCACTCAGAGTAACTGTCAGAGACAGCCACACACATAGCAGGATTCTGTCTCATTGTGTCGTAGAGTCTTCTACAAATTTATATCGTTTCTGCTTGCTCATCCTCATTCTTTAGAGAGAAAGAGTGGAGAAGACTATTCAAATCTAAATAAAGTTTGTATACCTTTGATTTAATGCCTCTTCCTTTGTTGTTCACCAACACAAAAAAAAATTCCTTTCTGCTATCAATCTTTTTTATCATGTTTGCGAATCTTATGATCTGTTGCATATTTTCATAATTTTTGCATTCTAAGGAAGCAATTCTGCAACGTAAGGTAAATAAACTTGGCCACATTATATTATCACATTTTTTCTACTAAAATGTTATTTGTTTTACATGAAATTGCCATGTAAACTGAAACTTTGGCGGACCAAAAAATGAGTTTCATCTTATGGCAACAAAAATCATCGTCACAACTCCAATTACATGAATGATTGCATCGGTTGCTGTTTCAGGAGCTTGAAATACCAAATTCCTTGCTTTGAAAGCTTCGATTTCAGAGAGTAGTTTGGACATGTAGAAGCAAAACAAAACTTTCCTATAACAAAGTGCATATTTCGAATACTGCAAAGCTAAATGGTGCATACATGCATGACGACGGTTTTCTAGCTGGACTGATCAACATGTTAAGGACTATGCACTCAAAACACATTACATCATGTCTTCAGTACAAAATCTTTACTTACAAACATCTTAGAAAACACGATGAGTTAAAGCAATCAAAAAATGTGAAAATACCGTTCACGACTTGTACTTTTAGTATGGTTAAAACTCATGAATTCTTCCCTTGTTTTACATCCCCATAATTTGCTGATAAGCAGCATTAATTATATAAGCTATAAATAAGTCGCTGCATTTACTGTCGCCTACTTGCTTTCTTTCCTTTTCAATGGGACATGACATTCTTGTTCCTTCCTATATGCATGTCTTGATATAAGTAAACACATTTGCAAGTATGCACTCATTTCTTTGTGTGCTGAACGAAAGACATAGAATTGTTTCTGAATTTCAACGAAACTGCAAGTTTGTAGTGTAGATTCCCATTTCTGCAAATTCCTTCATCTTAACAAAACGAAGAAATATTAAACTCCCTTTCATCTCTATTTTTCCTTTTGCATACCGCACCATGCTTTCTGTCAAATGAACACACTTTTTTCGAGTGGGTAGATATGCTTTTTAATGCCATTGAAAGGATTTAAGACTAGGCTCTAAAAGCTTTAGGCATACTAGACAGGAAAACATGTCAGAAGAAGAATGAGTTCATTTCTGTGCTAATTAGTAATTTATCCTGTGCCTGAGTTACAATGTGGAATCGTGAAACCATAATGCTCACTAAAACCAAACCCCTTGTCTCATAGGAATAAAGCAAACCTAATTGAAAAAAATAGCAAGAGTGCTATACATTACCAATGTATAAATGATTACAGTGTCTACTACAGTAGTAACATTTAATTTGTGCATCGGTTAATGGATAAAGGTTGAATTATCGTTTTCACATGCAAGTGCAAGGAGCTAGGAGGATAGAGCTACATTACATGAAGTTTACAGGAGATATATGTGCCAAAAAACCTTTTTTTTCTAGTTCCGGTGATGTAATAGAAGCAGAATCATCAACATCACCGTGTGATAAAGTGTTATCAACTTATATAAAAAGTAGCCAAAACCAAAATCTGTTTTTTATTGATAGTTACATTGCACAGTTCCTGGATCGAGACTGTGACTGGAATAGACTGTAAATTTTCAAAAGTATCGTTTTCAAAAGTCGACGTTGGTACTATCCTATCATGCGACTTATCTCATCCCACCTCCCCACAATCGGCACACCTCTCATTTCCTACTTCATTCTGGCAAAGTGAAGCATTGTGAGAAAACATGAAAGAGGCTGGATACTTCATATCCCCTTTTACCTTACCTTTCATTGTATCAAAAACCATTGTCTTGAGAAAGTTATTGGAAAATAGTGAGATTTTTTGGAGATTTTTTTATGCTAGACATTGGGAGTGTTTTTCTGAAGTGAGTGGAAGAAAATTTGATCACTTTAATGAAAGAAATTGTGGAGAGAGGTCAACCAAAAGTTTCAATTCGTTGTGGCTTCGAATAAAAGTATTATATTGCTGTTAATCTGAACCGAGTCTTTAAGCTACATATGACACAAGAATATAGCATGTATATAACGACGAAATTATAAGGTGGTAAATATTACCATAGATTGTTTTATATACCGAAACGTTTTTTAGCGAATGTTTTACATAAGAATGCCTGACAATAAGGAAAATGTTGCGTGAATTCCTTTTCGTTACCAGTTTGCATGAAGCCATACGGGAATAGTAAGGCTATACAGATAATATGAATATTCGATAGTCTATCAAGTGAAATATCAGGGGAACCCTATATACGCGTGTTCGTGCAACATATACACACATGTGAGTTGAAATTATGGTACCTAAGTACTAATATCTACTCATTGCAAGAATATGGAGTTAATACATACGGAAACTTTTACACACCGGCTGCTGTTCCTTCTGGCATGACAAATAAAACAATAAACTAACCGTCTGGCACTGGACGACCTGTAACTGAAGCTGAACGTCTGTTACAGTCACTATTTTACCATCCATATATGAAAGTAGATATTGACTGTTACTCTATTTGCATTATAACCATGCATTTTCCCAGACCATAAATTGATTCGAAATATTTATATTACCGTATAATAAAAAATAATATTGTGCGAAATCGTTTATATCCTCATTTCTCTCAGTGCCTCACAGTCGGACACTTCTTTCACAACCAAATCCTACAGGTCCGGCACGACTCATTTAGCAAGTAAGTTTCATGAAACCACAGCAAGACAAAGAGGTAAAATGAGAGGACGGACGGATTTTTATTATATTTTTGCCTGTTGTTCCTTCATTGCACGTAATGAAAAGAGAATTTACAGATGTATGCATCTATCTATCCATCTCAAACAACACGGACGGACGACTCTCTCACTGTGGGTTTCAGAACGCACCTACCTACTGCTAACAAACAAAGGAACAGGTTTACAAGCTACATGCCGACGAACAGAAAAAGACTAGCTTAAACCGACCTGTGAGTTCACTCACTGACATTAAAGCCTCCGTTAATGATAAACGACAGAATGAGCGTTACATACCTGGTACCCGTGACCGTAGCTACACATAAACATGGTGTATATACAATACAAAGTATTCACAACTCCATGAGTATGTGTGAATGTATGCAAATACATATATTTCAAAGTTTCATACAGTTGGTCTGTATGTATCCATTCCATTTTAATACGAGCTCTTCTTCTCTCCTCTAATCCTCCTTATACTTTGGAGAGATTTGTTGAAGAGGCTGAAGAGTAAGTGAACTGGTACTACTTAATGGAACTGAAGGGGAAAACAGGATTGTTTCTCCGCTTTTATACTACTATAAGTAGATGCTTGTTGTTTTTTTTGTCTTGTGCAACAACTCACTGGAACAAAAGAAGATAGCCAATCTCCTGTTCTATACTACAATTACTGCCACTGTTGCTGCTGCCATTACAGCTAGTTCGGCTGCATGAAAATTAGAAAAATCTAACTGATTGTGGGCAAGCTCTCTGTGTCTAGAATGTATACTGCGAATGTACGATTATTAGTTGGATAAAGGCGCTTTGTATGCGTGGAGTATGGTGTTGTTGATGCAAAAACACTCTCAAGATAGAGAAACAGCGAGAAAGAGAAAAAGGGTTTTGGTGGGCCGTGAGAATCTTGAAATGATGATGCCATGATAACACGAACTGGGCGACGATGATGATCCCAACATTTATATATGTTTGGATGACTATTCATTTGCAATTGTTGCATTGCACTGCAATCCCCCAAATCTTTGTTACATATATCACAGAGTCCAGCAGCATCCAATTTACTTAATTGCTTGCGTCGGGTGATCAGTGGAGAAGGATGCTAAGGATGATGATACTACTGCCACCAACGGTATACTAAAAGTGACTAAAGTATAATAACAAATAGCAATCAGCAGAATTTGTTCAAGACGACAAAGAAATCCATGACTGGGGCTGAACCTAATGCTAATGCATTCAAACAAAAGTTCTCTATTAGGAAGGACACCATGCGAATTCGATATTTAAAAAGACAAAGGTGGCGTTTCATTTCATTCCATCTGTGTCGTTTTCTTCAATCCTAGCGCGCATACGTTTAAGGAAGGATATATGTATATATATATATATACATGGTTTAAACAACAAGTTTTTTTTGCTTGCTTTCGTTTCTTCAATTGCACTCATACGTTATGATGCTGAGAAGAGTTTAGCAGTGCGAAGACGAGTCAGCGTTGTTGCTTTTGGTGTCATTGCCATGAAATGGTACGTTTTCATGGGAATGGCAACTGCAAATGGATGAAGAGACATGGATAGAGGGAGACTAACACTGGAATGCAATTTGCCGTCTAAATTACTCTTGTTTAAAAAAATCATTTTAGCCCATCTGCCATACCGTATCTGGACAAAAAAGGAAAACCCAATGGTTGTGAGTAGTGAAATGTGATGAGCCGAAGGAGAGAAGTGCTTAGTTTAAATTGACCAGAAATTACAACCCTTTTCATTTCCTAATGGCATCCCTGCGTCGTGTCTCCGAATTAATTTTAGGTTACTTCTACTTCACTCTATATATGTTTAATCTAAAATAATGCTAAGGGAAAAGAATAGGAAAGGTTCTTTAGAGATTCACACACACATACGACACACATGTACATTAAAATCCTGATCCAAATATTCTGATCCAGCCGTCCTTAAGCTCTCTATTTTCTATAGCAATACCAAAGACTTGATCAGCTCTCTAAAGTTCTAACTTTGCACTTTTTGTGAAAAGCTTCAACGGGTTCAGCTAGTCTCAAGTCCATTTAATATAATAACACCAAAATTAAGAGTAGTAAAAGGATTTTATTCTAAAAGTATAATTTTTTTTTCAATTTTGCATAAAGCACATTTGGCTTTAGAATTTTTTTGACAAATGTCAACATGCATACCTACGTACTTGTAACGCACATTGTATTTTTGGATTGTGTCCTTTTTTAGATGATTACAAAGTAGTAACCATTGCAAAAACATGTATTTCGTATCTGTCGGTTGGTCGTGATATCGTGAGCTGGTGCTATATTTGTTTATGCAGTAACAGCTTTTTTGGCCTCCCTCCTACTCAAGTACTGTTATTTTCTTTAACTTCCGTTCATACTTAGTTTTTTTTTCACTACCCAAGTTGTTTACAGAAACAGCACCACAGAGATTTTACAGCAGGGTTCCACTCGCATTTGCAGGTTACTCTGATTTTTATCGGCACCTCTAGTCAGGAACAGAGAGCTCGTCGGCCATTGTAAAAATTGAAACACTAAACTGAAGAAAGACAAAACTGGGGAAACGAAAACATTCAATAACGAAGTTCACTCTACTATTTGGTATTTCCTTAGCATTGATGTGAGTGTTCTATAAAGGTAATAATCTAGTATACTCATATAAACACCAGAGGGTGTTATCCAGGCATCACGTTTGTACACTGCAACTCCTTATAAAAATATATATGTAGCTTTTGTACTTATACATTTATCTGTACGTGTCTGTCGTTACTAGCCAGAATCCAGACATGTTCATTCATATTACACACACAAACACGAGTACAAAAGGGATCCCAAAAGGTACGAAAAGAAAGCAAACAACAGACATAGAAATGAACAAAAACGAAACTGAAAAAAAAATTCAGAGAGAAAAAAGAAGAAGAGAAGATCACAAAAAGGAAACAATCCGAAAAAAAAGACGTAAAACTCTATTTTCCCATTGCAACATGAACTTATGCACGTCTTATTGGTATACACACATCTATATATTGTGTGTGAGTGAGACTGGGGTCAAAACGAAGGTTTTGCAATTTAGCCTTTGTCTTTCTATCTGAATCTCGATTTTCAACATAGCCCCACATCACAAGTTTATATTCTTAACATTTCCTTTGTACATTTTTCCAACCTTGTGTGCTTCCATATATACATAGTATGAACATTCATGTAAGCTTCTTCGTCAGAAGTATATATATGTATAGCATGTACATAATTCTCGACTGAGAAAATAGGTAACTTCTTGTTCAACTGTAAGTGCCGATGGCAAATGGGAAAATGGGAGACCAAAATGTCAGACAAAATGCAGTTAAAAGACAAAATGCTGTAACTGATGGTCGTCACGATGGTGAAAGAAAGGAGGCACAGAGACACAAGACATTCGGAAAAATGGGGAAGAGAAAACCAAATAATGCAAAGGTTATTTGGAACGGAAGGGAAGGATAAGTTCCAGAGCATACTTTCGTACTTTGTTTTCCTTTTTCCTTTCCTTCCTTTTCTTCTCCCTCTCTCTCTCTCGTTTTGACTTTGTACATCAAAATTATAATATATTCTAACATAGGCAAAGAAACCGAGAGGCATGGAAAAAGGAATCTTGGGCACATGGATATTCACACTGTAGAGGGTATGGATGGATATGGATGTAATGATGCCTGGAGTACATGCAGTTCCCTCTCCCTCATTGTCAGTTGCCTTTCTTTCCTCTTCTCCAATATAAAAAAAACCATATGCCCACATTTTGAGCTTTTGAAGCTTGGCTCTCTCTAGTCAGTAGCAATATAAAATGTATATAAAACGTCAGTAAGAGAAAAGCCGAAATTTATTTTATTGTTCTTATTGTCCCAATCAGAGGGAAAATTCAACAACTTGAGATCAACTATCAATTGATTTGGAGTTGCCTCCACCCCCTACGTAACCTAACGCGAATTTATGTATGTATGCACATAATATTAACATGTGCGTGCGTGCCAGTATTGTTCAAAGAAGGGAAGGAAAGTTGCAATGGGATTTTACACAATTTTATCCACTAAAAAGACAATGCTCTTTGCTATCACTGCACCCCATGCCAATGTCTTGGAAGGAGGGCGTCCACACGTACATAAATAGCTGTCTGCTTTCTCTATACGAACACTTATTTACTCTGCCAAGGAAAGTGAAATGAACATAAGTTGATGGATATAAATAAGCATGTTTATATATTCAATATATATATATATATATATATATATGATCATCATTTACCACTCGTTGAAACTACAAAATGTTGTACTTGTTTGTACAAATGAATATGCAGAGAAAGAATTGTACTGTTTCAATGAATGCATGTCAACACTGTCAACGCCTGAACGCCTCACTGCCAATACGCTAAGAGGTTTCATAATATACATGCCTCGACAACTGTGTCCAGAAGAGAAAGAAGTGCAAAAGCGAGTGAGAGAGGGAGAACAAGGAAATAGGAGAAACTAACAGGAACGCGCTAACCATTTTATTTCCTTTCTCTCTCTCTCTCTTCAGTTTCATACAACAATTCTATCCAAACATACCTCCCATTTTTTGTCTCCAAAAAAGCGAGTGCGACATTTTCCTCGTTAAAAACAAATGGTTACGATAGCTCCAATGTCTTTTGCTTTCTCGACGATATTTTCATTCCACTTTTTTTTGTGGCAAACACACAACTTTTGTTCTTTCTCCATAGATTTTTGAAGATAAAAAGGAATACATACAAAGATTGTAGTTACGGCTCAATATATATTATTTGGAGCATTATACCTTTATTTTTGTTCCCGACCCGCCTCCCCTTTCAACTTAGCCGTATGAGCAAATTTGCTGAGAGAGAGACTTGAGTTTAAATTTGTGCTTGATAGAAATGTCAAGACTTCATACATAAATACATATGTTGAGAAAGCGAAAGTGCATTTAGCAGTAATTTTACCGAGAGTTTATGAGAAAAGGGGGGTTTTCTCCTTTGTGCCGTTATTTGACATTTGTTGAGATTCTAGTTTGCTATTCGTTAAAGAGGAGTACTTTAGCCGACGAAATCGAGATCAGGGGACTAGAAAGGAGTCTCATTGTTTTCCTCCCTAAAACTCATGAGTACTTTGCATAACATGTCATGACATGAGTAAATAAAGTCGTAAAAATGATTCAAGTAAAGTAAAACTCAAATCTTCTTGTGACGTTCATTTAAAAGAGACACTCATATCAAGAGAGTCTTTAGGGAGGCTCATTGAGCACGATTCCCTCTTCAGATAATAATGACAATCCGCTTCGTAGTTGAGCAACCGAAAGTATACTCCATGTAAGTAGGCACAAGCAGGTTTCAGCAAAGCTGGGGAATCGAAATAAGGACCATAATATCTTTGTGGATGTCAATATGATTACAAAAAGTTCATAATATTTTAGATTCATTCTCTCATCAACTTACGATGAGAGCACCATTATCAAACATAATTACTAATTGCTTAGCATGTGGGTAGTTACTTGTTGGATTACATTACGTAAGAGCAAACTACAAAGGAAAGTTCCGGCTAGTGGTAGTATTATCTTCTTGAAACATTTATTCCTTTGAAAGACTTAAAGGCAAAGAAAACCTTTTGAGGACTTTGAGTACTGAGTGGGCAAGCTAATATTGAGTCGAGTGCAAGAGAGATTATTTATTCGCTTGTTGCATGCTACTTAAAAAACTTTTCAACTTTAAAGCCTTTTTAATGCTCCTAAGTTTGTTAATCAAGAAACTACTTACTTTTGCATTACTAACTATACCAAGTTGCATAATACATGGTTTGTTTCGTATTTAATGCGACCGTAAGTTTAATACTACACCGACATTTTTCGTACATAATTTTCTCATGCTATATTGTAATCTATTGCTTAAAAAGGTGCTAATTGACAGATTGAATTACTTTTAGTATTCATCAGAACTTACTCCTTTTTGTTGATTGCATCACGTTATGTTACTGTTTTTTATAGTTTTGTTGTTGAAGAAATTTTTTTGAAAACTTTTTCATCTCCTTTTAAAAGAGAAAATATAAGAAATTTGTTATAATAATTATTTCTAATATAGCTAATATTGTGTCTTGAGGAAAACCATATACATACATTACACTTTCTCTGAAACTTCAACTTAAAGAAGGGAAAATTTCCTTGATCTTATTTTTCTGGGAACAAGTCTCTTTGTCCAATCTAAATGGTAAGGTTTCTACCATCAACCTAAGTAATTCAGTCATCCATACATACACCAGTTTGCCAGTCTCATTCCAAACAGGTAGTTGGTTATGCATTCACTAATGTTAAAGACTAGTAAAGCAGTTTCTTCTAGTGGGGAAAACTAATGCCGTTACTAAATTTTTAATTTGGAATTTCATTTACTAAGAGCTAAAAGTTGCCATGAAGAAAAAGCACGCAAAGAATGTACAAAGTTAAAATAAGCCTTTTTGAAGTTCATGCTGGAGTTAAATATAACTACTTAAGTATGACAATGTTGCTATCGACTGAGGACCATATTGTCTACTCCAATTCGTTCCAAAGTTGATGTAAACACTCAAATCGAAATATAACAAGACACAAAAAAAGAAATAGAATAGAAAGCATAACGCAAACGCAAGATAGAAGAATATTCAGTGAATACATTCAATACACGTAACTTTACTGTAATCCATCCCCGTATAATGAAATGTTGTGATGTGAGTTTTATCTAACAATTTAATAGACGATTTGATTAGGTTAATTGATATCAACATAAAAATATATAATATAGAGCTTTAAAAACTCCACACTCCTTCTCTCTACTTCATTGAATCACTTAAGGTTCATCATAAAAGCTTTTGACGATACACTTTATATTTATTGTCAAATGACAGGGAATACGAAAGGCGCGATGTAGAGTGACAGCCTGAAAAGATGCGTATACCCCTCTCAAATACCATGCTTCTATTTAACGCGTACGGACGACAGTCATAATAAAGAGTAGTTTGGAAGAAACTTGTAATAAAAACGGAGCCCCCTTTGGAAAACTATCTCGACTTCTGTCGTTAATTCATCCATTGAGCTGACTCGCACAGGAAAATTATGGACTCCGTTGCAAACCATTACTTGGCAATTTATTACTTGTGTGGATGTTAACTATATACGTCCTCCTCACGTGCCTATATAAAACACAACTACGCGTAATGTGTGAATACATGGTGACTCGTTCCTAGCTAAATTGTACAAATAGAAATGATATGAGAGGTCAGTGGCAGTGAAAGATCTATCGAGTCTGGTAATATTCGTCACTGTATGTCAGGAGGAGAGCATGTAACCCAAGATTTTTTGTGTGAGTCATTTTATTCGCGTATATCAACATCGTCGTTGACCACATAAGAAGGAATACATAGTTTTTCATCAAAACACAGAGTACCGCAATATAATCTTTGACACGACAACCTACTTCGTTTAAGGATAAGTAGAAAACAATGCACGTTAGATTAACTGACAATATGATAATTCCTAACTGGATCTGACTCATTCTATTCATACTCATTTCATTATTCTCTCATGAAAGTTAGGATTACAGCAAATTCATCTTACAACAATGTACCACATAGTTGGAGTTGTTTTTTTCTCTCCCTCCTTTAAAATAAGGAACTGGCATAAATGAGATGGTCAACAAGGCTTAAACCGCTAAAGAGGGAGAGAGAGAGAGCCGCCGATTACTACTTGAACTGGCATTGCATGTACAAAATATTGATTGATGGCTGGTAATACCTTTGTGATGTTGGTTCGGGCATCATCATTAAAATCACTCAGGATGCAATGAAGCATGACCTCCCATCAAGCATGATCTTAACTACATGTGTTTTAGTAAACTGGTTTGATTGGTTTTTTAGAAAATTTGCTTGCTAGATTTTGTAATATATTATGAACGCCTATGTGTTTGAGTACTCACAATGATGCTTTCACGGGACTGTAAGTTATTTTAGCAAGAATATACATATATATGTATTTATGTAGGATGTCTATACTATCTATTACAGATTGGGTTTATCCTCGTAAGGAGTTATAAAATGCATTAACTTATATGTTTATATGGTTATAAACATATACATTGAATAATATCATGACGATCATTGTAGACATTTGTTCGGGCATTGCACATATTTCATAAAATTCGAGCATATAATGCTCGATCTCTCGCAGTGGACTGTTCTTTTAAGGCGGGTCATCACACAGCGGCATCGTCATTTTATACATCCTTGCTCAAATTTACTCACTTCGTTATTAAACACATAGTTGTGCAGCCTGTGTGATATGCCGCCCATGGGCATAAAGTCGTTTTTAATGCGGCTCTAAAGAGCAAAGACGAGTCAGAAACTGTAAGCAGTGCAGCCAACATGGATTGTACATTTGTTGATCTTCCCAAGAATTAACTAGCACATCTTCCTACAGAGTTCACTCGACTCAGAAAATTTTTTCTTTCCTTGTACGAACACAATATATGAGACAACAATTGTTGTCGGGATATTACGACAGATATACTTTAGTTACCACATTTTATCAATCTAGAAGAACTATTTGGCTAGAAGCAAAATATTAGTAGACAGAAATTATCACCAGAAAAACAAATATTTGAGTCTTTGCAAAAAAAAATTCTTAGCGTATATGAAAAGAGTTCAATGTTCGATAAATAAAACGTTACTAGGGTGCCTACCTAAGATTCGCTTTTACACTATACCTGGGGAATAATTACTAAAATATTTTGCTTGGCGTATTTCATACTTTTGTTGTTTGAAGCTTATTGGATGGATAAAATTATTTTTGGTATATTTCCTTAGTTTTGACTTAATAAATTAGAACAATATCCGTATACAAGCACTTATTACTATATACAATCCATCGCATGCATAAGGTGGTTAGAATGTCATTATAATACCGAGAATGCGGTCGACAACTAATGCATTTTTAAGCTAGTAAATAAAGGATAAACTTGCAAAGTATTAATGAGCTAACATGCTTATATAAATAAAGTTCTTTGATGTGTTAGCGGCAGTAAGTACAAACATTGAGCTGGATTGCTGGAAAATTATACTACTGTATATAGATTAACTCAACTTTGAGTATTGATCATGTCAATTGTTTATGATTAAAATTATGCAGTCATCCCATCATACTGTGCCTCTTGGACCATGATGCTTAAGCTTTCTGTTTGAAGCGACAGCGGAAATTTCAATGCCAAAATCGTCATGTAAATGATATGCAAATATACTTATGTTAAATGAGATGAGCTGGGTTTCAATACTAAAATGAAGTTTGCAAATTAACGTGATCGTATTTTGTAAGTTTTTGCTTAGCCAACTTTAGCATTACTGACACCCTACTATAGTACTTTAAATATGCCTACTATACACGTGATTTTCAAGTGCCTTGCGTAGGTTGATAATTCGAAGGACAGTAATATGGTGTATATTACATACACCAGTTTATGAAATTAGTCATTTCCTTTGTTTACAAGCTTGACAGCCTAAATACCAACTGCAACACAAAAGGCAATGAGAGGAGGAGAAGTATAGAGTGTAGTAAGTAAGTAATCAATACTATAAGTACAATCAATATATTTATGTCTGACTTCGGTACTATTTTCGACAAGAACCTTTGCCTTTCCGCCACGGCTTTTTGTTTCATAACATAATCCACTTGACATTTACGCAGAATCGACAATATTTTGAGTTAGCTAAATCATTCATGACAAAATTTACCTTGGGTATATTACGTGTTTAAAATTCGGTCAAAGATAAACAACATTGGTATCATTGCCTCATT
>JAANSM010000800.1:0-23276 GCA_036850725.1 Orchesella villosa | reverse complement strand
CCGAAGAAAACGAAAAATAATGGTATTTTACTTTGCACGAACACAGTGTGCTTGCATACTCAAAAAAATCACCAGCTAGGCAATCCCTTTCAAATATATCTGCTTGCATAGATATTAGGTAGGAATATCACGTTCTACTTTCCTACTTTTACTATTTCACATGACACGAATATTTGTAATTAGCGTGTTTTCTCTATCTCATTCATTTGTCATGAGATTTATTTTTTACTTAATTGAGCAATGCTAATTTATAGAGGGTAAGTAAACAATAATCAGTTCATGTTCAAATTACACCGATCTGTCAACCAGAAAAGTGGTAGCCACCACCAAATCAGTCGTCAGATTTGGTGCAGCATTTAAAAAAGTAGTAAATTATCCACAACCACAACTTTCCAAATTATTTTGTTGGAGAACTGAAAAAGTTCAGAAGAATAGGACTGGCAGTGGCCACGCATGATAAAAAAAAACTTTTAATTGTTTCACACAAATAAAAATTTACGAAAAGTTTTACGATTTTTTTGGCAATAGGCAATATAGCACATTCTACTACAGCTAGACTTTTGTGTGATTATTATCTTTGATGAATCAAGTAGAGAAACACTCCATTTTCACAGAATTTATTGAGACATTAAGCGTCGTAGTTGGTGGAGGAAGGCTAAACTTTCCGGATGACGTAAAATAATGGGGATACTTTCGCTCGTTGGTATGCAGAGTATAAAGCTTTTATTATAATATAGAAGGACATATTATTTTCATAAATAATTCCAAATAGGCTTCATTCCAGTAGCATGTCACATGGGACTTCAATTTTTGTTTTGAAAAAGTTGCGAAGCTTTTCTTAAAAAGATGTAAATAATATGGATTCGTGAATGGTATACTAATTGTAAGTTTATATGAAAATAAACTAACAATAACCGGAAAGTTCTATTACATGTATCTTATTTTACGAGCAGAGTAATTCTAGAAGCGTCCGGCAATCAAATGATGCTAGGAATCGCTTTCATATTGTACGATATTGTAAAACTGGCAAATACTGCAATATAAGTGTTTAAGATAAGAGTAAAATGAGATGAGACATGTAATTCCGTCCTATGTAATACAAATCCTCAGTCTCTGTCTTCCATGATATTCGAAGGAAGTCTGCCCTCATGCATCCCTTGTAGTTATATCTTACATACTATGTGCGAAAACAACGAATAAATACCGTTATTTCGTTCTTAGACGTTTTTGTGACATTATTATTTAAGTATGCATAGCCACATTAATCACTCTAACATTTTCGCTTGACTTTTTAACCAAATCACTTTCGTTCAATAATTGAACTTCAATTCCTACAGTAAGAAATATATATTTTTTAATTTCGTGGATTTTTCAAACATGACTAACCAAGAAGTTAGCTGGATTTTGGAAGCTAAATATACTAATTTCTTTCGCAGGTAATAAAAATTTATTTTGGGCTCATCGCTGTTCAGGAACAGAAATACATAAGTTAATTTTTCCAGTAGCATACTTTCCGAACACCGTCATATAATAAGATTTACTGTTTATATAATCTATCATCTTTATTAGTTATGAGTGTTATGACGTTGTAAAAAAACCACGAATGTCTGCCAAGCTGCTATACTACATATTAAGATAAAATAAAACATAAATAGACTTGACTTCTTACAATGCCCCAGGTTCAAATTGTAACAGCTAATTTTAAGAACTTTCAATAAACAAACCCAGTTTTGATCCCTTGCCAAAGAAATTTAACTGTCCTTGTGTGTGTTTGATGTATTATTAAAAAATAATTAAGGTAATTACGTCGGTTATTTGATGAATGTCTAAAACTCTTGTACGAAGTTTAAACAAACACTAAGGATAAGGGTATACGATGATGTATTTCATTTTGGTCTGGTTTATGGATTAAGTTGAAGCCAAAAATACTTTCATTATACAAAAATAGATGCTATAATTCAGTAGCTTACCTTGTCGTCAAGCTCCAGAGTATTAGCATACATGAAGATTGGAACCATCAGGAGAGCCGAAAGAGTCCACGCGGTTAGTGCCACAACTTTTGCGATAAGTGGTGTACGCCANTTCAGTAGCTTACCTTGTCGTCAAGCTCCAGAGTATTAGCATACATGAAGATTGGAACCATCAGGAGAGCCGAAAGAGTCCACGCGGTTAGTGCCACAACTTTTGCGATAAGTGGTGTACGCCATTTTGGTGCATTTATTGGGTGACAAACAGCCAAGTACCTATCACATATCATTAAAGCAAAGCCATTTAAAATTTAGAATATAATATTGGCACAATGCTTGTAGCTTACGTCAACACTACTCCAAGAACATTCAATTATGCTAAAGTACGTTTTTGCACTTTGAAGAATACACTTTTCTTAAAAGCTCATAGTCATAACCTTTTTAAAATCCAAAACGATGAGAACAAGGCTTCATCTTTACCACTTAAGAGTATACATATGTAAAATGAGTTCCAGTAGCATTTCTGTATTGTCCCCATGCTCTTCTATTTCATCATTTTCTGAATGGAGCATGAAGTTACAAAAGTAAAAGCTCAGCAAAGTTCTAAATACCAAAAGTCTATGAAATGAAGTATATGTGCGTGTTCAGAAAACATCGCATCGCGTTCAACCCTCTTTTTGAATAAGGGTCTACATATGTATACGTAGTTATTACGGCAAAAGTAAAGGAGACGAAACAATCAAAAAGTATGTACAGCTTATTATATACTTCCCATAACATCTACTATGCAATAACAATTCAACTCTTTTCCTTACAGCTTTCTCCCAACGAAAGCTAATCTTTCTTTATGAAAATCAGAAAGAAGCCCAGACAAAAGACTGGGTTTATCTGATTATTGTATTTACAGAAAGACCAAACAACAATACATATACATGGTACATAATATTATATTCATTTTTATGAGTACTTCTCAGGAGACTTTTGAACAGACTTGTACGTAAGTTTCTACGTTTTATGTAGAGAATACTAGAACGCGTACACAACAAACCATCATTGCTAAAGTTCCGTAGTTGTGCATTGAATATTGAACCTTCCACTATGAACATGAATTGGTGCTGTTCTGTTGTGGGTAAAAAAAGTATCATTTAACGTTACAGGAGAAAGCAGGGAAGCCCATTGAAGAGCAAGAATGTACATTCACATTTCCTCATGCCATAACCAGGTAATAAACATAAAACTTGGCCGCAGTGTTGAGGGTAGGGCCCTGGAGACGTTGACAGTTACCGTATCTCTTCCCCATTCTGAAGTCGAAGACCTACGATTATGGTGAAGTTTGGGCTGAGTTTTAGGAATTGGAATGTGGGTAGCGTCTTTAAAGTCTTATGAGTTCTTCGACATTTCTAACAAAAATAACTGTAAAAGGAATTCAAGCTGTAATCAAAGAGTATTACAGAAAAAAAGGAATCTATGTACTGTTTACTTCAGTTTGTTTACGTGCATCCACATCCACCCACTACCGACACATGTTCTACATTCCAAATGCTCATTGTTCCTATGCTCTAATGAAAATATGTATGCTGCGCCACACATACTTCAGGAGCCCACGGCATTGGCATTGTTACCCTAATGAAACCCAATGTAGAGATGTATTTGTACTTCCTAAGTGAAAGCACACTCAGTCTAACTCTAGCTCTCAGTAAAAATATTTCTTACAGTATCAACGAAATCTGTGTCTATCTAAATTTCAACTTGACACAAAATAATAAATTCTCAACATTTATAACATATTTCACCAACATATCGATACACAAAGTAAATAACTGTGCCTATTTCTGGGTATATACAACATTCGGTATTTTTACGGTTAAGGAATTGCACACTTTTTGAGAGCTCATAAAACACGAGCAGGGTAATGTCATTTCTGTGATACAACACAATCTTAACAATAACATGTTTACTAAGAGTTAGCACAGTTTTCTTGAATGTACGAAAAATTGGTGTAAAGCTACGTAGCAAATGCACTGTCTTATTGGTGAAGAATACCCCCGAACCCACTAGTCTGCCTGTGCAACTAATCTTTACGGACACACTAACCTTCTTCATGGATTATTGAGTTGGGTTGTTGTATGGTATGCTTGGGGAAAGTGCGAGTAAGGTTAACGTCAGAATGAGTATAAGGTGACATCACTTATTGGTTAGGAGTGTGTGTTTGGTACAGATAGAAAATGGTGTGTGCAGAGAAAACGAAATGCACATGAAGGTTGAGTTTATATCCTAGTATAAACCAGTCCACTTTATTATGATGCTGAATCCCTTCCAATTTCATCAAAATGTGTGTTTATTTTTGTGCTTCCTTTGAGCCCTAGCTCCCAGTGGAATCTCAAGTGAAAAGGGAAGGTAAATAAAATATGCAATAAAATGGAAACTATTTACATGTCAGTGTAGACGAAGTAGGGGAAAACAGAAATATTCTTTGAAAACAGGGTAGGTATGAAGACAGCAAATGTGACATTACTAAATAGAGACAACGATACCTAACTAAAGCAATGCAGCGAAATGCGGGACCGTCACTGTTATAATGCCCCTTGAATTTTGTATATTTCCATTACGTGCGTTTTAAAAAGACACACGTCTTGTCTTCGGGAAGTACTGTACTATAAAAGAGACAAAGCCGCTGAGTTTGCTTTAAAGGAAATGACTTTAATTTTACGAGTCACATCGTGTCGTTGCCCTGCTAATTCAGTTGCCCTTCTTACATCCGTTTTTGAAGAGCGCTTCTTACATTGCAATGGTTGCTTGGCATGGGTTTGAAAAAGTGTGTTACAGCCGCGACCAGCATGAAACTATCCTTTTTATCAATACAGTGTAGTACACTTAACACTAGCTCAAACACAAATATACTACATGTGGTATTCTGATTGTCCCAAACTTACACTAAAAGCCGGTACTTTGATTATAAAATAATAACAAGTGAACATCTCAACAAAAATGTAAGCAGTTTTTGTAAAGTACTTAAACTTGTACTACTGACAAATGGCAAACGTACATAAGGTTCTCTTCTCGGTTATCTTTTTATGATCTTTTGATGCGAATGATTATCATGGTGAAGGGGCATTTTTGATTCGTTATTCACATGATCTTAAATCTTAAATTGTGATCCTACAACATAAAGGGAATCGTACGAGAGTGTTCAGAAGTAGAACCCTCTCACTCTCATTTCTCAAGGTTTCATGCTTAATCTTTATGTTGCTTTTCCTGTCAATGTGAATTTGTCATTTTGTTCATCTCACAATTTTGGCACTCATGTCCTATATTACTGTCCAAACCAGTAAGTTCTATTTTTGACGCGTTTCTTTTATTGCCACTGTATGTTATGGAAAGTGATCTGACATCAATATTGTTTTTATAGGATTAGGATCAATATACAGTAGTGGTAAAAGTAATATTATGTATCCCTCCTTATAATTTATTCTATATAAAGTATAAAACTTATGACTGTACCTGTCAGCCGACATGACGAGAAGGAACATGGAACTCGTGATCTGGTTAATACTTGTCGTTGTAAAGTATGCTTTACAGAAAAAGTTCCCAAATGGCCAATATCCCAAAACAGCAGTTACCATCAGGAAAGGGATGCCAATCAAAAAACATTCATCCGCTATGGCCAAATTTACGATGTACAGATTGGTGACAGTTTGCATTTTGGAGAATCGAACAACTACGTAGATCACAAGAGTGTTCCCTGCCAAACCAATCAAACAAACGATCCCATAAAGAGCTTGTACCAGCAAATGACACCACCACGGTGGTCCAGAAAACGGTGGATAAGACTCTTCCATGGCCAACACTGAGTTACGGAACGGCATGCATGGATGGTCAGGATACAATATTGTAATATTGCGCTCCTGTTCCTCTGTTATTAAACTCAAGCAGTGTTCATCAGTGAAGTTTGTCATGACGTAGTCCCTTCCGCTTTGGTTGGTTTCATTAAAATCCATGAGTACGTGTGTGCGGGCACGAGGAAATCGGCCAGCAGGAATACAAGTGCTGTAGAAGTGTTTATTTTTCGAAATGAGTTCGTCAAAGACCCTGCAAGAGACAAAGAACAAACAGACCTTTCATTACACAGACATTGCATATTTTAAGCCAATTTCGAAATGTTTTCAGTTAAAATATTCAAATTTTTCGCTGGAATTCATGAAAGCTAGAATTAAAACGGTTCTTAGAACTAGAAAATAACTTCATGCAACAGGACAATACTCGTATCGTAAAGACAACTGAGACAACTGCAAACCTAAAGTTGGTAGGGAATATTGTATAGATCTGTATTTCAGAAGAATATATAGTTATTAACGCCTTTGTAGTGACGAGTATGCAAAATCTCAAAACAGTTTGGATGCAGACAGGAAGTCCTCCGTAAGCCAACTGATGACTAAAATAAGTGGAGCTTCCTTGCATTTTAAACGTTGTGTTTCAAGGGTTCGTAAGCTGAATCTTTTACGATTCACGGAAATTGATTTACGTTTTTTGGCTGGTTCACTGACGGATTTGTCTCACACGAATGATGGTGAATACTTTCATTGTTACAACAACTACTTACAAAATACCATAGGCTTTGTCTCCGGCATATTATTTCTCCGGATTTAATTCGTAGAGACAGGACACAGGAAGGAGCAAGCTTTAGAAAAAAATTACAAAAACTAAGTAAAAAGATCAATAAGTTGTAAGTGCAAAACAAGTAGTCCATCCATATACTATAAACTAGTTACACATGCCAAATTATATTAGTGAACATGGTTGACAGATATTTGTGTAGGTAGAAGAGGAGCTTCTAGAGTTGAATTAGATTCGTCGTGGTCGTGGAAAGGTAAGATAAAGGAGACCATCAATTGACTTGAACTCAATTACAACATTGCTAGCTCTAATCTAATTTTCTGTTGGGAGAGAGTAAAGAAACACAATGCTACATTCGGGTTTAGTTGTTCACTGTTCGCAGGAAAAATATATGTTAAGTAAACTTTATTATTGGAGAAGAAAATGCTTTTGATTCGTAGCTTGTTTGTCTACAAACATACCAAGCCCTCCAACTTTAATTACAGAGTTTGTCATAGTTTTGATATTGTTACATAACTAATTTTCCTAGACTTTTACTCACAATATTTATTGAGTTTACATTCACATGCAAATGTACATCTAACTTATAGTCATCGTAATATGCTTTGTATATTAAAAGCTCTTTGACCGTAACTAAAATATATTATGCTAGCTTGCAATTTGGAAAATGCAAGAAGAAATAAGAAAAGCTTCCCTGGCGTCCTCCGTATCAGCTACGACAAAATCTTCTGCGTAAATTTATTAAGTAATTAAGAGTAACGGAATTGAGAACTCAACCCAAGATAGTATACAAGGAAAATGAGTCAATAGTATAAGTATGGTATACGAAGAGGAAGGAAATTGTGTTCACACTTTTTTGTTCTGGAAAGCATGCACCCAGTAGCCCAACGTACAACAGTTGACAACAGTGTAAAAAATAAAGTGATCTTATTTTACTATAAGGGAGGAGGTCAACTAATGTAATAAACTATACGAAATAAAATTATGACTCCTCTGGTTTCCCTCCTTTGGGACAGGCCGTTCGTTTAAATGTATCCTTCCATTCTAAGATGATATTATATTATGACAAAGTTGCTTTTCCTTGGCTCAAAGACAGTAAAGATCAAGTACACGACAAGTTTACATATAAATGACTTTTAGTCAAGCAAGGAGCGGAAGCAACAGCGTCTTTAACGTTGACTATAACCTTCCGCTCATGGTGCTACTTCCGCTGTCACCAGTCATGCAGATAAAGTAGACACAATATAGTTCTCATTTTTATACAATGTTTCAGTGGTTCCAGCACCCTCCAGCGATACGTATAGACAAAATGACCTAATGAAATGTGAACGCAAGCCGTTGTTAGGATGCTTTTTGCTTTTGCATCTGCTTAGTTTCTCCATTTACTATTATTGTGTTCTACTGGGACTGGGCGTTTTAACAAAAGAATGAAAAATTAGGGTCACTGCTGATTTTTATGGTTTAATTTTTGAAAATCACATTTTGTAGTTTTAACACACTCTCCTGGCTTGCACAAACTTGCCCCGTTACAGGGAGCACATGCTGAGACACTGCTGCTGGGGCGATTCACACTTCCTTTCTACCTAAAAGTTTGCACCACTTTTTTCCCAAAATCTAATTAACTTACTTCCAAAAGTAGTATATCTCTCGTGTTGGAATTCGATGATATGCTTGACTTGACATTTGCATTTTGTGAAGTTGCCGGAGAATAGAATGCTTTGAATGGGTTTGATTGAAATGATCCAGTTGCACTAGTGTTTGGCCATAGCAGACCAATTTCAAGCTGTGAAGTTTAAGAAGTCAAGTCATGAGTCATCCCATCCCAACCCAACAGCACAATACGTTTCCCCTTCCATTGACTAATGGTTAGGCAACTTCTTAGTCAGTGTGGAATACAATGTGTTGTATTTCGTTTCATGAAAATGGGTAAAAACGAGCTTCAACATTTGCGACGAACTTTCAGGCCAAAATACAAGTATAAAGTTGTATTACTTAAAAACTTCATACATGATAAAATTTTGTATAGTATACTCTTGTCGCAAAGTCGTGTCATGATAATGTATAAAGTTGTGCGGCAACGTTCTGGCATTATAGTCGTTGACATACAAACATTTTCCAATTTTGGTAGTAGAAATGATTCTCCTTCCCTTTATTTTCGTCGCGAATCATTCCATTTCCAGCAATTTCACAGCTCACAAGTACTAAGTACACGTAGTACTCTGGAATTCCAAATCAGGTATGTAGAAGGAATGCTAATAAAAAGGCCAAAGTGTATAGGGTGCTGATCATTTCCTACATGTGCACTTTTACAGCCTTAAAAATGCCAGTCAGCACTCCTCTGTCATCAGCCTGATTAAGAGCGTAGAGGGTCTCTAGACAAGGCTTCTAGAGAGACTGAATTCAAAAGTATTACACTTGACAGGTGAAATGAATGTTCTATACGACTTGTCGACAGTATACGAGTTATAGAAGCAACTCCATTTCCGAAACCCAGTATGCTTTTCATGGCTTTGAGAACAGCCTCGGAGAATCTATTGTGGTTTTAACTGGATATAAATGATCATCGTCAGATTACGAGCTACACGCTACAAGTTTGCTGTGTCAAGGATCGTTATCATCGATTCTAACTAAGGTGTGATGATTGTATCTTTTATAGTGTCTTTCTACCGACCGACCGAGGACTTTAGTTTCAATAAACCTTCAATAAGCATGTACGCGTGTGCTTTAGTCCGTTTGATGAAGATAAGGACCTCAGCCTCAAGTATGCGGGCATGTTGTTTCTGTGGTTAGAGTTCGTTCCGTCTTCCTTTTATAAGAGGTAGGCATATACCATTCAAGACACTGGGTGACTCTTTTATTTTCACTATCTTTCCTCACAAACACACTTATCGTTATGTATCATGCATATAGTCCTAATATCTTATTCATTACACGTAGCGGCGATCATGTTGAAAACATCTTAAAGCAACTTGTAGCTGTAGGAAAAGTAAACCACTCACTCCTACACACAACTTCCATGTCGCGTCCTAGCTAATTCCATTTTCAGTTCCTTAGGCCTGCTAGAAACAAGTTTTCTCTTGGAAAACTTCCAAAGTGGTGAAAGAATGGGAAACCCGACGGGACTTTGCTGAAGAATTTTTGCTCCCTTTGTGTCTATGTGAAGTTACATTTGTAGTACAGACAAGAACTGATTTTATATACAACATGCATGCAAAATGTCTGCGCTTGGTCACAGAATCAGGTACCCGTCTCCCAAGGCATTTTTATTTGTAATATTATGCGAATACTAGAAGCCCCACGTAATACTTAGAGGAGCTTAAAGGGATGCCATGTGTATCGGGTCATCTGTTGTAGTTGAAAAGTGAAAGAACACGCACACTTGTGACTTGTATATAACTTTCTTTTTACAAAACCCTGGCCTAAGTTAAAGTACAAATATAAGGAATACGTGTAAGTACAAACAACTTTTGTATACTATAGTGCGATACTCTTAAAAGCAAAACTAGCAAATGTAAAGTTTGTATTCCATCCACTAGGCTCAATTTTCTCTTACTCCTGCCAAATATTAATGGTATTGCCATAACCTTTATTAACCCAGAACCACGTCAGTATAATATTTAATAATGGTACAAGTGGTTAAAACCAGAGTCGAATAATTGATTATATGCATGCTCCATTCATAGAAGTACCTTGTAGTCATGCGTTCGTGAATACGTAAATTGAATGACTTATATATCGTCGAGGAAGAGGTCATCCAATTACAAACACAATTTTGACAAATGGTTGCATGAATACAGACAGTTTTCAATGGCTCCTAAATCATTCTTCTGACATTTGCTAACTACCCAAGTGAGCCCCATCTTTTCTTGGTCACCGATGGAGAAAATCGCAATTTTGGTTATGGTCCGTATCACTTGCTGAGCTGTAGGACTCGATGACCCACTTTTACTAAATCTACCACTATCAACTATACCCTTATAAGTAGTAGATTATATATTCATCGCGGTGCATGCATATACTAAATAGATTATTTACATATAGCTTCATTGTGTCATTATATATTACTTACTTCCAACTTCGGCATTTATCTATGTTGTCTATATACTTAACATTGCAATTAGGCACATGTTTGTACTTATACACATTGCACGCATTTAGTTAATGTGTCGTGATTCTTTAATCGATAACGTCCGTGTTCTATCGTCCATATGTAGAAATAATTTGTGTGTTTTTCTACAGAAAGGTACCACCTCCGTCTGTTGTTCTTCTGAACAGGAGACGCTACGGAAAAGTAGGAATACCGTCTGGCCAAATATGGCTACTCATAAAGAATCTGGACATCCGAAAAAAGAAAAGGTTCCGAGGTGCACAAGTGGTAAATGTAATGCAATGGCCAACAACTCAAAGGTTTAATAGGTAGTAGTTTGTTGCTAGTTTTCCTTGTTGAAGAAAACTGAAGTCAGTTGGCTTGCTCACGAGCCGATGATTCACAATGAGCCAAAACATTGGCCCGACTTTCAGTCTCATTCGCCAGTGCATAAAAGAACAAAGAATACACACACGTACACAATATCTTAGTTGTAGATGTATATATGCTTCAAAAAAAGGGTGCAGGCTGTAGTGTTTGGTTAGGAGCGTTAAATCTAATAGATGGTGGTTATTTTGCGGTGGGAAGACTGGAGAAAGTGGATGTGTGTGTGGTCAGACAATAATGTCTTTTAACCACTCAAATACAACTTTAGCTTGCTTCTTCGGGAATAAGTAAAATCGCAAGTCTTTTGTCGTTTTTCTGCACAGATGATTTTGTGGTTATTTCATTTTCTTTGTTGCTTCCTTTAAGCTTTTCGGAGGGCAGTATTTATCTATAAAAGATTAAATGTTTTTGTGGTATATTCAGATATGTTGGTGGGAACATAAATTGATGCATCTCATATAGCATTGGTGTCAACTAACCAAGAAGTCGGGTTCGTGCACTATACTCATATAAATGCTTTGATTGTGTTTTTTGCAAGCTGAGTCGTGTGTGGGGTGGCCACATCATCAGAGATAAAACAACATCTTGTACCACCACAACATCCCAAGGATTATATGTATACATACAAGGAGATATGGAGGACAGAACCACGTTTTCGATGGGGAGATGGACAAGAGGAAATCACTAGATGAGAATGAGGATGAGCCTCCCAAATAAAACCCTAAACCCATTCCACTTTGGATTCTTTCCAAATGGAATACAATGCAACATCATCCATCGAGTTCGTGACGAGGAAAGGAAATAAGTTGGAGTCGAAAATCTGATTCTCTGAGTTTGACAAGAGAAAGAATCAGTTTCGCTTGATATTTCTAAGAGATGTGAAACGAAAGAAGCCACACATTGTGGGAGTGTATGGGGAAATAATAATACCATAATATATGATATTGGAATCTATCAAATTGCATCCCCTTTACATGTCGTCTTGTACTAGTACTTTCGTATCGGATACGAGTTTCAGAGGAAAATGAGTTCATGTTTTATATCATTGTCCCAACATCCCAAAACTCATCTTTGATTTACAGAGCCCACTGTGCTTACATGCATACCTAATAGCTGTACAACCATAAAAAAATTAATTCAAAATTATAACACGGTTCCGTTCCGACTGACAGGAAGGAAGGAACTGGAAGGATGGTGGCAGCTGTTGACATAAGTAGGTAGGTAGGTACGAAGACGAGCATTGCAAGATTTGTGAGAGTTGTAAAATTGGCATGCTTCTTTTATTGTAGGAATGTATTATTACTTGAGTGATTTTAGAAAATTGTCCCCTGAAGTGGTATTAGATATTCTTCTATGGACATACACCATCAGATATTATATGCTTCTTCAGCTTCCCACTATCCAAAAGACACTTGGTACCTTACAAAATCTGTGGCTGACAGCTTTTTCGATGGGTTGTTGTAAAAGAATGAGGAAAGTATTACTATACCTTGGTGGAGTATTCTCAGATTTTTAGCTAACCATCCGATATTGGAGGAGGTGCACGTACTACGTACATCATTATGTATGCAAAGATTCACACTTTCAAGAGTGTCATACTTTTCGTGTCGATGTCGGTCTCTGTAGACAGTAGAATAAAGTCGTGATTTCGTATCGATTTCTTTAAGTCCTCCAAAACCTACACATGTCACACCACTCACTTAACACACAAACAAATAGTTTCCAAACTACTGTATGTTTGCAAAAATATATTATTATCACTTTACTGAGCATTAGCAAAGAGGATATTACTTATTACTACCCTTGGTAGAAATGAAATGAAAAACATTTTAACGAGTATTTACAGTGTAACACAACAGTTCAATGTGCTCCATCGTCAAATTATTGTCGTGACTCGTGATAGCAGAGAGTCTCTTCTCGAAATTATAATTTGTACATGTTGTTTATTTATTTGAAGCCAAGCAATACTCTGCCTACTTGTAATTGGCGAGTAAATCTGGTGTGTGGACATTAATGGCAAGAGTTGGACTTACAACAGACATTTTTTAGCAACACAAATACTATACAGCTTTATATTAATTTAGTGCCAACTAATCCAATGAGTTTTATGAGTTTGTACACACACTGGATTTCCTATTGAACATATTTAGTATAGATGCGTTAATAAAGTACGGAAACGAAGCATTTTATCACAATCAAGAAGTTTGTATAAGTATCACGGCAATCCACATAGGGATAGCGGTGAGGGTTGGCGTGTGTGGAAAAACCGTGGAAGAGTACATGTAAATACTTCCAGTTCCATCTATTTCAAAATTTCTACATAAGTTTTAGTTATTCGTTATATTTATTAATTTTATTGCATATGTTATCAGTTGAATTCGCACAATGGGCTAAAAAAGACAGTAGCTTGACATACGTATATCCGTATACCATATTAAATTGATTATCTATTGCAAATAAAACAGCAGTACACCATGCCTTCCAAAACTGCATGAGTGATAGTCTTCCAAGTACGATAGACCTCCAACGTTCCAAGCATACATAATTCATGCCTTAATACAATAATGTTAACATTATTTTAGTACAGATTACAGATTATGATTCAGCGCGCAAACTGTTGTTCATTAGCAAGACGCAAAACTATAGACACTACTCACGTCACCATATTATCTCAGTATTATACGTACGTTGTTTAGTAAAACAAGAACATTCTGTCAATTAGATTCTGTTACTCAGTTCGGAATTACAAATATACGAATACGAATACAGGTTATTCTACACATGCGGCTAATTTGCAATACGGAGTACAGTTGCATGAAATGTAAATAAGGATGACGGGACATATTACTAACGATTAGTATACTATACATCCCATGATTACTACTACATAAAAAAATATAATCTTTTCAATTTTTTATTGATTATGAAGCTTTAATTTATGTTTGAAATAGGAATTACCTTCCGGCATACTTTTCATAGCCTTAGACTTATAGATCGTGTTTGAAAGTTGGAATTGGAAGCTGATGATACATACGTTATTGAAATTCACCTTTCTGCAGACACAGACGTATAAGGAAAAACCGGGTATGGGTATCCAAAAACATGCCAGTTTTTTGTCGCATGAAGTTTGCCCTTGTGTTAAATTATCTTCTTTTGTACTTCAATTCACTGAAAAAAGGGATTCACCCATCGCACTATTCTCTCAAAGAAAGTTCTCATTTGTGCTTTTACATTTAATAGAAAAACTTTACCATCCAAGTCACGAACCAACCTCCATCTTCATGCATAAATTGAAAAAGATTAATGAAATGGTGTGTGTGTGTGAGGAAAGAAAACCGACAATCGATTCAAAGCATACGCGTTTACATAGTTTCATGCATTTGAGCCGCGGCATGGCTTCAAATAAATTGAATTTTAATGATCAAAGGGGGACTGAGAATGAAAGTGATGTAAGTCCAACCACATACATTTGTTTTTGACTTAAAAGACAGCAATAAAAGAAGTAAATAAGATGTTCACGCCTGAAAGACTTCTATTTGGGTTTCAGCATTCTCAAACTCTTCCAGCTTGGAAGAAAAACTACAGTATAATGCTAAAGAAACATACCACTGAATAATATAAATCTCTTCTAATGCATTCTTTACAAAGTACTTCCAATCTCAACCACTATATGGCAAGCGTTGGCTTGTGCAAAATACTTTTAGCGATGACACATTGCATTACACGAAGGTTAGTCATTTTAAATGGTAAATTTGAAGCACTTTGCCTTGAACACCTTGTATAGAACGCGCTTTTTATCTTGGTGTTTACAAGCCAAAGGTTATAAGTACAAAACGAGTTGGAAGACTCAAAAAAATTGTGTTCACATACTTTGTGTGTATCTTCTAGTTTACACTTGTCACTTGTTGGTAGTCTAAGTAAGCATAGAGGGTTGGATATTCCAACCGCTCTTACGTATAGGATATCCTAGAATACATACTTAAAATCCAATTTGTCACTTTCACCTGAATACACAGCTAACTGCTTACAAAATTTGAAAAATACATAATGGCGAAGGTATGACAGGCTGAAATGGCCGTTTATTATTCTTACATTGTAGCTCCAAGGATTTTGGATGCCTTTAGAACAGCTTTTTTTGCTATAAACCAACTATCATGCTTACTTTATTTTCCACTGACGTATGATACAGGTGCTTAAGCATGTAACTGGCAATAAATAATTTGAAGCACATTGCGGTAACTTGACAGTGTACAAATGTTAAGCAACTTTCACCCGAAGAGAGAGAGCGAACATTAATAAAATAAAAGCGTTCCTTGTGAAAATGCGAATTGTATAAGAAAGTTGAAATAATACAGATAAATCTCAGCCCATTCCTACTGAGAGGTGGGAAACAATAGTGCATGAGTGTACTCTATCCGTTTATTAAGTTTTCTCCACTCAAAAATAAGGAGTACATAGTACATATGATGCATTAATATTAATTTTGTTAGGGGAAGGAAATTATGTTGAAGCAGCAATTTGGTAACACAAATGGAAGTCTTCTAAGTCATTTCATGAGGAATTCCTTGTATTTCGAAGTATTGCTAAAATGCAATGAAACTATCACGATGAAATTTCTGCAGTTCAGTGCATTTACTTGATTTACTCCAGTAAAAGCTTATGAAATTTTACCGTCATCTCTAACTTCATTGAATCAACAGCGCGAAAAATCCTGTTTACATTTCGATTCGTCGAAGACCCTCTCACACTTTCAGTTTTATACACTTTTTTCGCATAAATCGAGTTATTCGTCAAAAACTTATTGGTTAATGTTTTATCTAAATATTGACAAGGGAAGTAAAAACACTTATCAATACCTATAAAACGTGTAACGGCTGTTACACAAATCAAATCAGCATCACACAACGGCTGTTACAACTTATTTACTTCGAGTATAGTTTAAAAGCTGTCGTCTTTGGTGTTATTGCATACATGTAATGCGATTGATTTCCCTTTTTTCTTTTATAGAATATGTTTTAGTCATTAGTGGATATTGTTTCGAGTCATTTCGAATATACTCTATACCCTTTGCTTTCGATTTGTATACCATAGATATAATATAATTTCTTTGTTGTATATACAATGATAAACCATTGACGCAGTATTGGAAATGTATGTAGCTCACAAATTTTTCGCAAAATGATATTATCAAACCATCAAAATTTCGATATGTAAACATTAAATGACATTTACTTGAAATGTATCACATGAATCGTTTCTTGTCCTTACCTATGCTAATGCTAACTCAACCATACATAAATCATAGCTCAGTAGTCTGTTCTGGTTCTTCCGTACGCACTCCGTACTGGATATAAACTCTTGATATAAAAATCATTAGCGAGATGTCATCAAAGCAGATTCTCACAGAAAGCAAGCACATTATATTTGAACTTAAAGCGTAAATGTCATTTTCAGAAACCCAATTCACGTTACTCACTCATAACCTTTTTGATATCGGTGACCTGATTTTCGTCGAAATTCATTCCTCAGGATATATAATCCACCATTCATTATAGCTACAGGAAGTAAAAATAGATGAAATTTACGTTAGGGTGAAGTAGAAAGTAATTTATACCAAAATGCTATTTCGTTTACAAGTACCAAGTATCACAATCCCAAGATAAAATGTACACTGTTTACTCTACTCATACGTGGGTTCATATATTTACAAAGATATACAGACAGGTACGCTGTAAAAATATTTCATCTACATTTTTACACTATTTGTTTAATTTCTGTTTGAATTTTTCTTGAAAAATCAAACTTCTGGGAGACTGCTAGGAGGCAGAAGTTTACGGTGTAAATTCCTCTTTTTATTTCTCCGAAAGCTGTGTAGGCGACTATGGAAAGACTCCTGAGAAAGATCATTGTTTTCCTTTGTAGTTACAACATCCTTTTTCATTTCATGAAAATATTTTAGGACAAGTAGAAATTTTCTGATACCACAGATCTAAGGACAGTGAAAGTGCGATACGGAAATGTGTACTCCTTTATTCCATTACTTTATGAAGCGTAAGGCTTGGGAAAGTTGTAACTAGTTCCAATTTATTATTGCGAGGAAAGAGCACTATTATGTCTCTAGACATTAATTACTGTTGCATTCATCTGATATTTGGCTATAGAACGAAATACACTTTATTTGTGACGTTGTGTATTCATCTTAAAGAATTTTCCACTGGGTGAACTGTACATAGTCAATAGTGCTCATTTATGATAACCCAAAGCACTAATCATTTATTTTTATAGTAACAAACATAGCTCCGACAAGCCGTGTGTTTGTTAGATTAGGACACATGAGAATTGAGTGTCTTGAATTGAAGGCCATGAGTACGTCTTACACAACACATAAATCCTTTGTTGGATAGGTACAAGAAAATGTTAATTGGTGATAATAATGACTGATCCACAGAGAAATCTCTACTTTTTCAACTCATAACTTCTACTAAACTTTTCCCTATTAGTTTTGTTATGTACACCGGCTTATCCCCTACACAATGTTGCTTTCGACTTATGTTTATTTTTCCCAATGCACTCTTTGCTTAACAACGTATATATAAGCTTGAGTTAGTTTAGAATTCTGCTCCCAAATGACTTTTTTACAGGGTCTAATAAACTTTTCAGAGATTGGAGCAAGCCTTTTTAAAGCTCTTTTTGTAAACTGAGACTACAACGTAATCCCTATTTCTAGAACTTGTATAGTATGCTTCCCATCAAAGCAATGTCGTTTAAGTGACATGAAAAACGGAATGTAACTAGAAAATTCGCAGAATGCTCCCCCATGTATTATTTTTCAACACTCATGTGTTCAGTGTTCAACATAAAAAAACGCGTAGTACTACTTAGAGTTTACTTAAATTACAAGGTCGTTGTTTGAAACGTATCAATCCATCCAACTGGTAAAATAGATGTGTAACAGTTTCATAGAAATTCTAGTTTAAAGGAAACTTCGAAGAAAGTTGGAATATAAAAGAACGTAATCTTTTATGTAAAATGATCACTTTCTTCAATTTCAAAATTGCGAAGCCAAAAGAATCAGGATCCTTTAAGTTATGAGATTTCTTTTCTTTGCTCTAAAGTCTGCTCAGTAACAGAAGATGCTATTAACTTTTCGTATAGAGCACTTACTCACGCACTGTACAATCAGTAAATTGCACGCATAGTAAAAATACCAATATGTGTAAGTAGTGAAAGCACAACTAGACAAGCACAATGATAAAACTGAATAATAATCTAGGTAAAATTCAGGATATCATTTATTTATATGCCTCAATCATGTGTAAGTGAGTACTTCATGTAATTTGTAAACGTATAAAGTTTTCATGTGAAAGCAAACTTTGAAACAGAAATGACGCTAAACCAGGGTAATTTAGAAGCGGATGAAAGCTTCTTTAACATTCTGAATATTACGAGTCAGTTATTGACCAATTGGTTTGATCCAAATATTGAATTCAACAAATTAATATCACACAAAAGCTTTCCCTAGACCACTTTCAACGCCCACGGTATAACTTTTAGGCATTCCATTTTTTCATTATTTCGTCCATTTTTCAGACGAAACTCAACTCTCATATGCAAGTGATGTGCAAGGACAAGCTCTATTTTATTTTATTGAAACGTAACAAATCAGTGCTTGCACAAATTTGTAAGGATGCATTGACTATAGAGAGCAATTTTCTACTTTCATACCAAAATACCAAATGAACGACAACAGCAGCTTACTACCATTTCTTCCTTTAGTAATCTTTATAAGTTTTTAGTTTATACGAATTCCTATACAAATTCCAAGCACATCTTCATTTTTTCCTTGATGCGCCCTGCTATCATTTTTATTGTGTTCTATTGAACATTTTTACTTGTTTGGTAGATCAGTGTGTCGCTTTTCATCATCCACTTCAGTTTAAAAACATGTTGGATTGTTACACACACAGATGCTTTCACAATGTGAAGGCACTTACTTTGCTTTCGAGCCTCCACTTACATTTTTGCTACTAAGAAAAATGAATAAAAAGGAAAGACATAAAAGCGTCAAGAAGCGATGGTAAAGAACTCACGTACTCGTACTACAATATGTGCTTTTACACAATATTGCACTGTTCTGTGCAATTTGACTACCAGCATCTTGACTTCAGTACTCCCTCGTTCATAATATGATGGTTGTTGTTCGGATTTTTTTATCGTACATTTTTTTAAGTAATGCATACAGATATATACGCGATGTACGAACTATAATAATGTTTTCTGACGATTATTTTTCAGAAACTGGCAAGGCATTTACCATTGCTACCGACCCATATGCTTTTGTATGATCACATATGCTGAATTAATGCCCAGACATCATAAGTAAGTATATGTGCACGCCTTTTTATTTTCCAATAATGATGACATAAAGATGACAAAGCATATATAAGTTTTCAATTTCTCTTCCTTTAACACGCTAGCTTCTTTTAGTTTGTAAGGCTTGGCATGAAAAATTCGTACTACTAGAACTACTAGAAAGTGTCAGAATTCAATTTGAATGTAGTTACAGAAATATTTTTCTGGAAACCGTGTCAAAGGTTGTCACCATGCCTGGTCTATACGAAGCAAAAAAAACTGACAGTGTTCTGTGAACTTCAAACTTTATTTGAGAGAGTAATATTGGCATTGTAACAGGGATATGCTCAAGAGACAAGATTTTACTCCCAAGTCAGTGTGACACGACGTAGTATAAATGGACTCTTAGTGCGAGATGCTGCTTTACAAGAAGAAAGCTGAACATACTGAATTGAATTTTATTCTGTTTCATTTCCTAACATCTCATATAGTTCTCAGAGCAAGTATTCGTCTTTTATAGATTTTTAGGCATTGCTCCCCCACTAGTTCCTTTATTGCATGCTGCCGGCAGTGAAAAAGTTGGCTCTGAATGAAAATTAACTGAGTTTATTGCTTTTTAATTCTCTGTGAAACTCGCAGTTTATACGTAAATATTTTATGGCATGGGTGTAGCATTCCGCAATAAAATTGGGTTCAGGGATCCGAATGACACTGGCTTCGGGTTGGCGTTGATAAAAGAAAGATATTGTTGATTTAATTGTCTAAATTGGAACTGGACTAAGGAGAGGAAGAAAAGGTCATAAAGATGGTGTTTATGATATATGGCTTTCGTAAAACTTATTGAATTGAAATGACAGCAGCACAAATTTATAGTTACTTTGACTTAATATCTTAACCCAGCTATACAATGAATTGTTTAAAATCCTGACATAAGGGATTTATAATCGTAAATTTCCATTAGACAATTTTCACTGCCTGACCAAATTCATATAGCATTTGTCGAAAGTCGAAAGTAAACTCCGTTGTTCCTTGGTGAAAATAACCGCAAGATCTGTTGTTCTTATTCAACATTGATAAGGCTGTCCATTTCATTTTCTTTCTTTCCTAATCAATTACCTTCAATGACAACTGCTTTCATATAAAATGACAACTCCAGAAGGTAGAAATTTAGCGTCAAATGTAGTTTTTAGTTTAATAGTTATTTATACAAAAGTCTAAGCACGAATAAAATGGTGTAATGAATTGCTGCTTCATAAACCTCTCTGTTAGAATTACAGATGCGACTTTTCACATAGATTTGAATAAAGTTTAACAGTCAACTGTGACAAGTTAGCAGTTGATACTGCTTGGGTTTGGGTTAAAAAAATTATATGAACGATTGGCGGTGTAAGGAACGGCAAACACAAACTTTCGCAGATTCTTTTCACAGAATTAATTCTAAAGTATCAAAGTAAAGACGGAAAACTTCTTTTAAACTTTGCAACTTTGTTTTCCCATTTATTTCTATAAATCAAATTAACAAAACGCTGAATGAACCCAAAAAGGCTTTCAATCACTTTCGATTTTGATCTCAGCAACGGCAATAGAAATCGTATTATGTTGATAGTCAAGTGGCCAATCGTGTGCAAGAACAAGTTAGAGCAACAAAATTTATTGGGAACAGCCAGTTAGTTTGAGCAACTGTAAAAAGATTGTATAATCAATTTGATATTAAAAAATATATCGTCTACAACATTACTTATATATACGAACGTCACCAAGCTGTTAGATATTATATAGATAGACTTGCATTCGTCATCATCACGTTTAAAAGTAGTTGAGTAAATACTTTCATTCTTTTAAACCCGATAGCATTGAACATATAAATTGTACGGAAATATTGCACTGAATATAATTCAATATTTTTTAGATTACAACAAATTAACACTTATTTGTTTTACATTTTCAATGGCATAAATTGACAATCTACCTTAAAATAATTCTAAGATTTTAAGTACATCTAAAATCCCTGCCTAAAATCTTTGAAATAATTAATTAATTTTTGTCACAAGTTTGCGTGAAAGAAAATATAGACCTAATCGTGTAGTTTGAAAAAAGCTGATAGTATCACAGTCTTAACTTAACTATACGACTACGAGTTATACCAAATCCAAGTAAAATAAAAATATACATTTCTGGGTACCCGGAAAGTCATAATCAATGTTGATAGTTAATAAGATAACCTGCTTCCGCAGGGTTGAAAAAAGGAGTATTCAGATCCTGATCCTGATCTGTTGTTTAAGCAGGTAAAATATCGTAAATGTTGGTTTCTGCATAAAATTTTGTTTTCCAATTTGCACATGTTTTTTATTTCTTAAACACGTGATGGGATGATTTGGTTGATGGATTGTGGTACGAAAGCTCTCAATGAAATGGATGTAAAAATGTGACTTTCTACGTAAAGCAAAATCCGGCATGCGAAAATATATAGAATTATAGAGTGGCAATGATGATAGAATATATATATCGAAATATTGAAGAAAAAAGAGCAATTCGTCAAAACGAAAATGTAAACGATAAAGTCCAACGTTACCCCACATGATTCCTCGTTGGTAGAGGCTACGTGATGGAATGATGGTTTGTCTGTTGACTTTCTTTTGTGTACTGAATACTGAATCCATGCTTTTTCACTTTTTCCTCATATGACCTTCACTGCGAAAATTGCTGGAGTCATTACTTACATTACAAAACGGGAAGGAACATTGAGAAGCTTTATGAAATCATCGGAAATTACTTTTCATGCAGTTGTTTCCGTAGACAGTAGATAGAGGTTATCATATCAGTATGCCCGGAACGTATACGTTAGTTGACACAAGAGGCAAAGTAAAATAAAAGAGTAACGACAGTGTGCGCATTACTGGCCGATTTTTGAGGATCGGCTGGTATATTCAAGTGTACAAAAATCCTAAAGCATGCTATAAGATATAAAGTTTAAACAAAAACAACAATCCCTTTATATGCGAAAAGCCTTTGATGGTGATTCTTTTTACAGTAAGCTTTTCTTAACGTGCCATATGACAATATCCAGTTTAGCTTTGGCTTTATCTTGAGAAGAAGCCGTACAAGAGCATGTTGTTGTTTTGTGAAGTAAGTTCATGTCATCCATCATAACTACTTTTTTTATTCGATCCAAGCCGCTTTACTTCAGCTTGCCCTTGAGTATTGCTCAAACGCAAAACAAAAGATGCCAAAGTATCTCAAAAAGATGAGTGAAAAAACTTCTATCAAATGAGTTTTGGAATGTTAGCTGGCAGTTTTAAAAACTTCCTATTTTTCAGTTTGATGCCACTAGCAGTGTGGCATATTCTCCTGGAGAATATGAAGCACCTTTGTACTTTGGATTTGGAATGAAGGCTTTGGTCAGTTGTGTTTTTCTGATTTGCTTATACACGAACCTTTCATTTTCAACGTTATGTTGTTTCCCTAAAAAATTATAAAAATAATATCCCAATTCCCAAAACTTATAAATTATGTATTTTAATTCTGGAAGTACGACGATACCCCAATCTTGAGTTAAAGTAAATCGCAATGCATACCAACAGCGTTTTTTCAGAAACAAAGCGAATTAGCTCTACTTTAAGGTTTTGCTATTGTTTGCCTGTCCGCTAAGAACTGAAACCGATGAATACAGCAACTTACTTACATCATCTTAGATGAAGCTGCTTTTACAGCATATACATTTCCCCTGGTAAATAAAGTTTCGAGTCAAAGGAGGCAAGTCAAATCTTCACTTATTCAACACTGGATGAGAAATTTGCATAACACAAAAGACGAGTCAGCAAAAAAGAAAGCAAAAATTACTACCAATCTCACGTGTACTATCTCTTTTT
>JAANSM010000799.1:0-23278 GCA_036850725.1 Orchesella villosa | reverse complement strand
TTTAAGGTTGGACTCGAATTCATATCCTCTGGGCACGTGGGGTACAAATGAATTCAACGTTCTCTCACCAGTCACGTCATGTTCAAACTTTGCAAAGCTGTTTCCACTGATTTATTGTAACGGAACCAACAAAACCTGAGGCACCTTACGACTCCTTCTTGATATTTGGTGTGGCCAAAAAGGATGTGTTTAATATCGCTTTGTATATTCACTCACAAATTATCATTCCCATTGGGTTAGCATAAACAATAAGCCCAATCAATTTGCACTACATACATTATATTCCTCCCGCATTAAGTGTGTGCATCCTGTATGCTAATTGAGAAGCCAAATAAGTTATGCCAATAGAACAAATCCAATTTTCCTCTTTGTTTATCAATCAATCAAAAGGCTTCCTTGTAGGCTTGTAAATGGACATAAAACAAGGCATAAATCCACTACAACATGATTGTGTGTTAATTCCTCCATGAAATGGTTCCGCCAACGATGAGCAAACAACCATGTCGTAAATACACCCAGCAGAAACAGCACGGACAAGACAACAAAGATGAAAGAGTTCACTCACAAAACCAACTCGACACAACCCCACTCATATGAAGATGTTATGCATCCAGTTCCACAAATAGTACCGTAGTATATATTCCTATATATCGTTTCGCTATCTCTCAGACGAACTTTATTGAACAAGGTTATTGCACATTACACCCAGACAATTTGTATCCCTTTCATTTCCTCTTGCTCCGTCAACCGTCAAAAGGAAAATGAATTAGGAATGGGATGAACATGAACGTGTGCGCAGATGAAGGTAAAACGTGCAAAGAGCTCTCTCAATACATGCCACACCGGACTAGCAAAATGCAATTCTGTTAATGCAGTGCACTTCACCATGAGAGTAAATATAGGAAGAAAAATACAAACTGAGCACACAGAAACACTTTTTTATGTTGCTTTCCTACGTGCTCAACTACTTTCCTCTGCAATTTCATTTACTCTTTTATTATCCTTATCACTGTTCCATAAGGAAAAGATAAATAGAAGATTTACATCTCTCTCTCTCTCTGATAAAAATCATGTAAACAAAGTTGATAGCTTTTTATAACGTTTCCAACATCAAGTCAATTTTTTAGTGATTGATGATTCGCCATACTTTTGCTCTCCTTGCATATATAAAGTTGATGAAGATTTCTTCTCACTTCTTGTCTCCATTCAGAGGGGACAAATTGACGAAAATGGTAAGGGATAATGACATGTAATCCTTTGGTGGACTTTCAATTTTTTATTCATCTCATTAAACACGATTAATAACGTTCAGTAAGCCACAAAACACGCTTCGCCATTTTATCTGTCACATCATTTTCCACCATCGTACATATTACAGTAGAGCTTTTAAAGAGAGTAATTTAGTAGCACCACAACCACTAACATCACCATCACCATCCACCTCACAAATAAAAAAAAAGGATGGGAAGATCCTCAATGAAATGTGTAGCGTAACGAATTAGCCCACGTACACATAATAACAGAGGAGGGGAGACTGCGACATCGACAGACAAAGTTGTATAGAAGGTGACATTTATCCATTAGGTAAGAAGAAAACTTTCTACTCTTCTTATTCTTGATATGACGAAATGCGTGCAACCACGCATGAAATTCTGGTGGACACACTAAATTCACACACACACTGTCGTCAATCGTCATATAATAAGTACAAAAAGGAGTTCATTTTCAGGTGTATCCTCTCCTATATCAGAACACGATGAGGGACGACAATCTTCTGAAGTAATTGTAGTAATTTCTGCTCATCATTTCACTTATACGCATATAATATTCGCACTCTAAATTACTCAAGGGATGTGTGTGATGTGACGGGCTTCAAGTTTGAACTTTACTTTGAAAAATGATTATCATATTTGAGTGCAAACGTAAAGTATATAGAGATAGTTATGCATAAATATTATATACATTTATATATACATTAAGTTACGTGTAGGTTAGGTAGAACAGGAGATTTTGTATTATGGGCAGAAGACGGTACGGTTCTACTATTACATTATGTCCATATTATCTAGGTAGGTTTTTTTGAAGTATATAAATTTTACGTATGGCACGGGACCGTAATGCTAGAAATGGTTGAGCAAACTGATTATTTCACACTGTGGCCTACGGTTTTCTTTCTCTACGCGGAGTTGTCTTCTGCATATCCTGAATAATAAGGTAGGGTGAAAAAAGAGGCAGAACGAGAACGAGCCACACAAAATCAGTGGAAGACGAAAAAACAGGATTATATTCTCTCCGATCCACAAAAATCCGCATAAGCAGAGACGCGATGTGATGTGATATAGTCAAACTCAAGAAGAACAACACATCCACACACACAACAAATCCGTCTTCTTCTGCATGATAATTATGATCAGCATCATTCTCATCATCATCATGTTTCGTCTCTCTTTTTGTGATAGATACTACTTCGGGACATCCACCTGTATGAAAAATCTGATTGTGATTGTATTATATTATGAGACGGAGTATCAGTTCAAGACACAAAGCTCCCTCCACATCATATCACTTATGCATTCATATGCTTAAGTAGGTACGCAAGGTAGGTTGTAATATGTTTTGCTGCTGCTGTTGAGGAATCTTAAGGAGCCCAAATGAAGAACATAATATTTTAGTATCATAATATCAAAGTGGTGTGGCGATGCTCAAGCTCAGCAGTTGATGTTGACGAGGATGAATAAAATGTGCGTGCCAGCAACACAGGTTTCTTACTCAACGTCTTCTCTCTGTAATGGTAATGAACCAGGTAAAAGAAGTGAATCAAATCAAGTGGCAAAATGCAAAAATATTTAAGATATTCTATTCTTCACATCACACAACATACATTCCTGTATGCAGAATGCATACCTATGTACATGCTATTGTGTAGTCACCTCCACCATAATATATATCTCCCTCTAATCACAATTCACAATACAATCCATTCTACTTTCAGCAGAATTTATTAAATATGCACTCCTCATGCAAAAGAAGCGACACATAAAAAGCACTTGGGACTAGCTGGGAGACGAGTAAAGAAGGTGTATTGCAAAATACTTTCAAGCTGCTACTTACACCTTTTACATATTCCTCATTACTACGCGATACGATACACAAGTTTTTCTTTATCAAGTTTTTTTTCTCTCAACTTTTTAACACTTTGCATGCATGCAATATAAGTATTAATGGTGGGGAATGAAATGCAATGGGTAATAATGTAATAATCCGCTTTTTGCGTACCTGGCTGGCTAAATTGATGCCAGCTTGCCATGCGATGAGATGTGATGTGATACGATGCCAGGCAGGACGGATTGGAGACGAAGAAGTTTTGTGTATCATGTGTGTACCACTTCTTCCAACAAACAGAAAACAACTTGAGAAGTGATTGTGAGAAGAGGCAAAGAAGGAGAAGTGCATGGACTATGGACCAAAAGAAAACAGAGGTAAGCAAGACGGATGGAAAAAGGACATGGCATTCAATGAGTCTTATCCGATGTCTGTGCTCAAAAACCTTACTAATACTCAGGATCCCCTTACGGATATAGAGTGTAACGTAACGAACAAAAAGGTAAAGAAACGAGGCTCCTTAAGAAAGAAGATAAGTGAGAGAGAGAGAGAGAAAAAAAGTAACGAACAAAATGTGTACGACTGACTGGGCATTTCGTAGTAATAATAATTCTCCCAAAAAAGTAACAACATATCATGTACCTCTTTTTCTTATTTTGTCCATAGCTGCCTTGAATACATGCATATATATTGCTGCACTCTATATACTTATGTTTATACATAATTTTTCATTTTCTTCCTCGAAGCAATCGGGAAGCTCCACTCTGGCTGGCTCTTCTGCTCCTGCTACTTACTACTGTCTCATACAACATGATTTCTTCCGAACTTTATATTTTTTACTGGTTGGAGAGCCTTAGGTTAACAATATGCACAATAAAACTTGCTGTCTTTCTTAATCGGGGCTTTACAAAAGTTTTTTTTCAAAGTGAAAGATACACATATATAAACATAAACGCATGCAATGCAATGCACTCACATCTCACAGTGTGCCTACTTACTTATATCTTCTGTTGTGAAGACTTTGAAAAAAAGTCATTTTTCTCGTCTGTGAACTTCATTTTCGTGAATATCAATAGCCTCCACTTCTCTCTCTCTACATGCAAAAGAATGCACACTTGACTTTTTCATATTCATCATCATCATTCGTATTCAAATTGTACAAAGGGATAACAGAAAAGAAAAGAAACAAGCATTTTTTGAGCATAAATTAGGTTTATGCATATAATATGCACAGGTGGTACATGTGTACTGATCATTGTACAGTTGACGTGGGCATTGGCATGGACAGCTACAAGCTTTTTATATACACATACTATCGGAATTCGAAGACACATACATATTTTGGATTTAGATTCAAGAGCACCACATTGAAATGCCAAGTTATACTATCTGTTTTCTGCTTGATTTTTCTTCATCCCTTCAGCATTTTTTATTCTAATGGTCATAGTCAAGATACTCAACAATCTCATATCTCAGTCAGTCAGAGTTTGGGTTGCATTCACACGTAGGATGATGAAGAATGCATTTTCGATATTTCACAAAAAATCAGAGTCAGCAGTAAATTAAGTTTTAAAGGGAAAAGAGAGTTTTTGTGATTTTTTTTCAAACACTCTTTTTTTCAATCTAGTTTGATAGGCTTCTGATGGTAAATTCGTGTTATAATCATTTTGACTTAAGTGATAATGATAATTTCGGGGAATGCAGAATTTATTGCTAGCATATATGAAATGTAGGTCGCGTTTTAATGACCACTTGACGAAAAACTCCTTCTCTCACTAACAACACAATATACACAATAGGCCAATATCTTTCTTGAGATAAACTCTTTTCAATATATGAGCATTTTAGCTGGTATTTTGTTGACGGTGTCTTGTAGTAACTTGTTGTAAAAAGTTGTTTTTGTTATGAAAGGACGCAAATCAGGTCGAAAAGCACTCGAAAACTCTTTACTCAAATAAGATAGGCCTGGCATGCATGCAAGTGATGTGTGCAAGATGACCTTAAGTACATTATTCTTGTGTGCCTAACAATACAAAGTATAAAATTTTCCATAATATATAAGTACTACACATATGAAAACCTCGCTCAGTAAGACAGTAAGAAGAAAGAGGTTGATTGTGTTAAATATTCCAAGCCATCCCCATCTCATCATGATGTCATGTCAGTCAATACAGAAAATGCAATGCCAACAATATTTTTAAGCAACCTCTTTTTCTTCATTCTTCAACTCTTTTAAACTTTTGAGTCAAGTTTGAACTCCAAAACGCACACATATACAAAGTGTGTGCTCATATATAGATTGGATTGGTTTGAAGTGGAGGAGAAAACAGAAATACAATCATGATGATGATGATGAGATATATGATAATCAGTGAGTCAGGCAGGGTTGACTTTAAGCCATTTAAAAATCTATTTTAACTTCGAGTTTCTCTAGGCACTGGCTTTTTTAACTAGTCTAGTGAGATAATCTTTAAAAAAGCGAGACTCTGACTGTGATCGAGACAATGGTCGAGAATGCATAAGCGGATGTTCTACCTAACACAATGAAAGCCCAATAGCTAGTGACCAAAAACTCTTAGGATACAATCAATGACATTTAAAGATGAAGACAATGCTATCGAATACAAATAATTATTTTGGCATGTTCCAAAACCATTGGACAAGATGTTTCTAGACGACAGGTTATTGGAAATTTTTACTGTTTGAAGTTCGAAAATATGCATAGGATGGACGACTACAATATGATTTTTTGCATTGATTTTGTAAGAATCTGTTTTGTTATGATTGAATTCATCGGATTCTCAACTTTTTCAACAAAAACAAAGAGTACGTAATAAACTTGCTTATACGGGAATGGATTTCAACGAATTGGACTGGATTTGAAGCATTTTGGACTGGATTTGAAGCATTTTGGACTAAATTTGAAGCATTTGGACTGAATTAGGACATTCGCACTGGATTTGACGGTAAACATTTACCGAACAGATACCTACAAAATGGGGCGCGATGTCTGTTGCGTCATAGCATGTGGGAAAACAGGAAAAGGGTCGTCACAACTGCACCAGTAAGGGCGTTTGAACAATATTATAACCTCAGATTCATAATTTACCAATCACGCTAATCTTTCACTACTAAAAATGAAAAACCATTCCAATATTTTATGTCAATAGTATACCAAAAGATTCTCTGTTGGCTGACCTATGGACTCGGTTTCTCAAACTTGCTAACAGCGAATATCAAGGCTGGAAAACTACTGTTCGGATGTGTGTTTGTGACGATCACTTTCCGTATGACGCATTTGAAACAACTGGGACTAAAAGAAAACTTATTCGGGGCAAGTTTCCAACATTGGTGTCTGGGAAGGATATTTCACTACAAGTAAATTTGTGATAAATAAGGAATTGTTATTAATTTAAACAAGTGGAGAGTTTTTGTATAAATATAAACTTTGTACAGGTGGTGTCAATTGCTGATGCTGAGAAGACTGACCGGGTTCCTAATTCAACTTTCGTTTGTGCCACTGGATTATCCATGGAACTATCCAATCCGAACCTCCAACCAAGAAAAGTTGAATTGACATCACCTGATATGAGTCGAGCAGTTTTTAAATTAAATCCTCCTACAATTGATCCAAAACTGAAAGGAGTGGGCATCGATGTAACCTTTTCTAATCGGATCAAAGAGCTCGAAAGGGAAAATCAAATGCTAAGCCTGGAAAATGCTGGTCTGAAAGTTAGTCATACTAATCACATGATTGAAATGGAAGCTTTGAAAAAACGGATAAAGCAGCTTGAATCAAGAGGAGATGAACTAGTAAAAGAAAACCATGTGTTGAGGCAACATCGAAAACGAGTAGAAAGTCGCGAAGAATCTAGGCAGCAAAAGATGTATGAAGCAGAGAAAGTTAAACGAGAAACAAAACAGCAAGGAATTGTGAGCGTATCTTCCCAAACAGAATGTTTAAATACGTCAAAATTCGAAACATTCTTCCATGATTTGATCCAGAGGAAATCACAGAACAAAAATTTCCCTTACTCTGAAATTCTTCGTGAAGTTTCGTTTGTTATTCACTTTTATTCCCCTGTTGTATACAAGTACGTGAGGAGCTTTTTCGAAAATTTACTTCCACACCCGTGTCAATTCGTTCGATGGACTAGTTTCTTTGATGCTTGTCCAGGTAAGTATGATAAAACGTCAGAATTGATTGACTATTCAATTTTGAACATGAATAAATGTATATAGGCTTGATACATTGTTGTATTTACCATTCTAGGTCTCATTGCAGTTTCCTTCCACCATATAGCAGAAACAAATAAGACTTCAAAGAAGTACTACTCTTTGGCATGCGATGAGATGGCTATGAGAACGGACATTATACACCATGGTGGCAAATTCGTTGGCTTCGTTGATGGAGGCGGAATAACCGAAGTTAAAGATCCATCTCAGCACGCAAAAAATGCATTTTTTGTGGTTGCAACGGAAATCAACGGAAGTAAAACCATTCCTATCGCGTACGTACTAACACGTGGATTACAAGCGAACCAAATATCTGATGTTGTCACCAAATGTTTAGAAGCAATGCACCATGCGGGAGGAGACGTTTTGTCTATAACTTTTGACGGTTTACCAGCTAATTTTAAAGCTATGGAGAAGATGGGTGCTAATTTTGAATTAGGCACAGATAATTTCAAAACCTTTATTGAACATCCAACAACTAATGAAAAAGTTTATATGATGCCAGACTCAAGCCATATGTTCAAACTCGTGAGGAACAACTTTAAGTCATGTAAACTTCTAAAGAATGGGAACGGACAATTTATAAACTGGGGATATATAGCGAGACTTCAAGAAATTCAAGACATCGAAGGAGTTCGAGCTGGTAACAAGTTGACGAGAGGACATATTCAATTCGAAAAACAGAAAATGAAAACAAAACTATGTGCTCAAGCATTAAGTCATTCAGTTGCCACTGCTATACAATTCTGTAGAAAAATTGAAATAGATGGCTTCAAAGATTCGGAAGCCACCTGTGAGTTTTTGGACATCTGTGACAAGCTGTTTGATATGTTCAATTCAAGAGCTCGCGGAAGTGGATTAAAAGCACCTATGAAAAATTCAAATGCTGGAATATGGGCACCTTTCCTGGATAATGCAAAGTCTTACCTGCTCTCCTTACAATGTAAATCCAAAGATGAGTACAAGCCGATGCATAAAACTGGAAAAGGAACATTTGTTAAAGGCTTGGTGACCGGTATTACCAGTTTGCAATTGATTATGGTCGAAATAGGCGAGGGGAAAATCAAATTAGAGTAAGATTATTTACTTTCATCTATACTACGCATCTTTTTTGCCAATACTATATTTCATAGGTCAATTACATTTATCCTTTTATTAGGTATTTGCCAACATATCGCCAGAGTCAAGATCCAATCGAAATCTTATTTGGAAAGTTTCGGGCAAGGTTGGGATATAACAACAATCCCAATGCTATTCAGTTGGAACAAGCGTTAAAAGCAACTTTGAGCTTCTCTATTAAAGCCTGTACTACCGGTAATTGTATTGAACTAGACGAATTCTCGAATCGAATTTGTATCACCAGAAACCTTAATTCTTTGACCTCTGAGAATGAAGCAAGAGCCAACACCGACGAAGAAGAAGCTGTGGATGCAACCTTAGCGCTTCTTCAAGACCTTCCATCATTTGAAAATTTGTCAACATTCGTAGAGAACGTTGTGGTTTATATCGCCGGATTTGTTGGGAGAGGTTTACTTAAAAGTCTTAAATGTGAATATTGCAAGTCCTCCCTAATTCCAGAGAATATTGAGGGCATGAAAATTCGATCTGACTACGTTCTTCTGAACTCTAAAAATCGTGGAGGTTTGTTTAGTCCATCAGAAAACCTTATCAAAGTGTGTATGGTGGCCGAGAAGAAAATTCGGGTATACAAGGCGATAGTGGGAGTATCAAAACTTTCTTCCAATAGAATACAACACGCAGTAATTCAAGATTGTTTGGAGGTAGTATTTCCAAATTCATGTGATGAGCATACATTTGCTTCCATTTCTGCGTATGAGAAAACGATTGGGCATAGGGCAGACTTGGTTAGAGAGATAACAAAATCGTACACTCACATACGCTTACATTACATTGCAAAATTGACCTCCTCAGAGTTGGTCGGTGAAAAGAAACGGAATTTTTATAACAAGCTTGGACACTTTATGGGATATTAATATCTGGTATTGCGTCTGTAGTATCTGTTTTGTGACATGTTGAACATTATAAAAAGTATGAGTACCAATCATAACTGAATTTAATGAAAAGTGCTATATCATCACATTTACTAAGTTTTCTAAATGTTTATTTTCTAGAATCTTTGTGAAATGGTCGAGGAGATTTGCATTTAGTGGGATACGTATGATTCAGATCGTTCAATGAATAGCGATTTGGCATTTAATTGTAGCTGATCACTATTGTTGTTGTTTAAAACGTTTCGCTGCTGTGTTAATAAAATTGTCGATTTCTTTGCCAAACTTGATGTGACCAACATCAATATCTCCTTTAGGAGATCTGGGCACATCGTACATTTTACCTTTGTGCAATATGGAAAAATATGCCATTTATAGTAGTTGAGGAAACATCTTGTCATTAACTACCGTAACAAAAAATGATGATAAATTTAATTTTTTTAATGCAATAGCACCGTCTTCATCTTTAAAGGTCATTGGGATACAATGCGATTGTGTGATACATGATCAAATCTATATGAGTAAGTCAGGTTTAAGCATGGACGTGATATAAAGATAGAAAAAGTGTTCCTAAACGCTTGCATATAGATAGAGCTTAGCTAGAATGAAACAAAAAAGTAGGCACCACCAGCAATAATCGTAGTAGTAAATAGTAATGGTCGTAGTAGTAATATTTGTAAATGGTGATGGTAATAATGGAAATGGCAGCAAGTTTTACAACACGACAAAAAAATCTCTCTTTTAAGACACTCTTTAGAGTATATGCATGTATCAGTTTTGTCTGTCTGCTGCAACAAGGAACCAGCAAATGGATCTTTTTTACTTGTGCGGTTGAAATATATACGCAACAATGTGTTTATAATAACAAGAGCTGTACTATAAGTATAAAAAGTAGTATGCAATATACATAATATACAATGTAATGATGATGATGACGACCCATCTGCAGAAAGTTTTGTACTTAGGTTATACCAGCAATCACATAATCCTCTGCTAGTCTTACGTTATGCATATGAATCAAGACTGATTTTCACTTAGGAAAAAGATGCTCATATGCTCAAAGATGCCTATAGGGAATCGGTAATAACCAGAGGGCAATTTTTGTAACATTGGATTATTACATGAGGATGAGGAGAAAAGGAACAAGAGAAGCTTGAAGTACAACAACCAACAACAGCAACTTGTTGAATCTCTTCAGCTTCAGTGAAGGAGGACATACGGACACAAGGATTTTTGAAACTAGTAGAAGGATGAAGACAAGCCCATATCATATGCATATATGTATACACGTACACAATGGAGATGATACGCAGCAGGTGATAGTAAAATGTTTAAGTAGTAAGTAGTACCCATGGAGTGGAGAGTTTATACTTAGAACTAAGGACAGATGGAAAGTAAAAGAAACAAATAGTATAGCAGAGATGTGATAGAATCAAAGATGATCATTGTATTACGGATGATGACGGAGTTTACGAGAGGCTTGACTGAGATGATGCGAAAGAAGGACTGTATGAACATTGCTTAGCCTTTACGATCTGACTTTTTGACTGAGGTCGCTCGAGTCTCGAATCTATCGCCGTTTTGTATCTTCCTTTTTCTTTCTTAAGACGAATTCTGTTAAGGTTTGGATGCGATATTGGATTAGGTTTATAGGCTGACAGTGAGAGAGTACATCTTTTATCTCGATCCTGTCCTGACTCTTGTTTTTTGTTTAATGATGATCCTTCGGCCTTTGCAGTGAATACGTTCATTCTATCAGCATCAACCTCATCCACCTTTCAAAAACTAACACACGACGAGAGTAGTAAATACTTGTGAGTATATATGTATTTAAGTTGAGAACACAAAACCCGAAAGTGCATTTACACATAAACGTCTTCGTTTTATTCACCATTTTCATTGCTAAATACTCTTCTTCTTAGCTGCTTGCTTACTCTATCAAGGGCATCACATCGAGTATCAACCAAGTGGCTAGACAAATGATGATGATGCCATATGATATTGTGGAAACCTATAGAGAGAGAGAGAAGATGTGATAAAACAGGACCAAATAACCAAACCAATAAAGCAGAAAAAGCTAGATATATTTCTTTCTAGTGAAGAAAAAGTAGGATGTGGTACACACACAATGTAATGTTACAAGACAAGTCCAAGTGGACCGTTGTCTTTTTCCCCAAGCTTGAATCTTGTTGTACCCGTCATCTTAAGGTAAAACAGCTTTTGTCTTGTCCAATATGAAAGATGTGCTTTCAGTAAAGGCAACCAAACATCATCTCTCCGTCTATCTACTTATCCCTACTCGTTTCTCGTTCATTGAGACTCTTTTTGAGATGTGAATTGTGAACAATAGTGTGTATATATATGTTCATAATATGTTTCGAAAAATTGTTTTCACATTATTAATTCCCTTTTTCTTTTCTAAATTGCCAGGCCAGAAGAGAGCCGGTTATTATACACACGACGAAAAATGTAATGTGCATACATATTTTTTATTGCTTACTTATTCAGCGCATTGCTTTCATTACAAGAGAAAAAGCTGAAAGATCCGTTCCTTCCATGATGTACAATTTTACAAGTACAAGTTTTATGCCCTGTGTCCGTGCTATTTGCAAAGATTATGATTATAATGATATGATGGTGGTGCTGGTGCTGGTGATGATGCGATCATCATCATCATTATTAGCGTTATTACCACAAGACTAGTCACAGAGAAAGATAGAGATGGCCAACATAGATGCGTTTTCCTGCATATGATCATCTTCATCATGATAATATAATGATGATGCTCATCAATTGCATTTTGGTGCTCCTTTTCGCAAGATAAAAAGAAGGAGTGACGTTCGATGACCTCCTGGGAAAAATAACGGTCAAAAACGATTTTTTTCTTAGTGAGTCGAGTCGGACCAACACCAAACCGATACAGCTATCGTATGAAAGAAGATACTCACGTGCTGAACTTGTACTTTTTATGTACAATACACAAAATGCAAGTCAGCTAAGAGCCAACAAGATTATTGCTTGCTTGCTTACGCTTATTTGGCCATGATCTTCATGAGCTTGGCTTGAAGAACGTATATATGAGGATAAATTAATAGGAAGCTGAAGAAGAGAAAAAGAGAGGTGGTAAAATGAAGTCTTAAAAAGTTGGTCCTGGTCCTACTTTTGTGGGCTGGGTTGTAGTTTGTAGTTTTATGCTCTTTTTGTGTACCTTGTCGTTTTATGTGCACACAAGAAGGGGCAAACATTGTCTAGCTAGCTGGCACAGATCAACTAGCATCATGTTCTCTGGTCTTTCGATCGTTTAGACTTTATTGGATTCTCGTGGGATCTTTTTCCTATGAATCTTCAAGAAGGAGGATGAGGAAGGGAGAACCGAGAACCTTTATCCATTTGATGAGGATAATAATAAGGCTGTCAAACGTAAAAAAGTGACGGTTTGGCATTTTTTTCTCCTTTTTAAATTGAACTGGGAGCATATGCTTCTTGGAATAATGTTGGGCTCATTAGGAGCCTACTGCTTACGTATATAATATGATATGCTTGTAGTTTTATAATGCACAACTCTAAATGATGATGATATATATTATGCAAAGTAGTATATTAGAATACGTAGGCATACGGTATGTTTACATAGACATAATTTGATTTATGTTTAATATCATAAGAATATTTAATTAAGGATATACCGCACCTTCTGCCAAAAAATGGGTACTGCATTGTTTGCATAATTTTTATGTAGCAAATCAAGAAGTTTTATGTATAGCATCTTCATTCATTTTTCAATTAGCATTTTAAAATCAAGTCTCCATTTAAGGTTTGATTGGAATGGAAAGAGGATGTTTGCAATAAGAATATGATGATGATGATGATGCCATATGCTGCCTTTCATAAAAACCAAATTTTTATTATAACTGGGGGAAGTAATCAAATCACGACTGGGGTAATCAGAGCAAACTCACGTTTTATTAAGTAAATAATTTTTTATTGAAACTTTTTCTTCCTTATAAAATCAAAGCAACACACGACACGACATATCTCGCTCTTCTAAAAGATTTTTAAGACGCAAAAGTGAAGAGCAGGTTAGAAAAACAAAATTGATCTGATGTAAATACTGTGTACAACAAGAAGACTGCGTACATCTGCGTGAGCAAAACTATTTTGTACAATGAAATGTATAAAAGTGAGCTGTGTTGTAACATATAATGGGTTGGTTTACAATTTACAACAACAAAATTAAATATATACAAAAATGAAGATGGGTCTTGTCTACTCTAATGGAAAAAATTGCTGATGGAATGAAGTTTAGTGTTTCTGTCCTTACCAAACAATACATAATGGTGTTTATATCAACTTTTCTATATCTGGTCAGGTTTTCTGAATGAGTTCACTTTTTTTGCAGTGGCGATTAAAACAAAATGAAAGGAATGCTTATGCTGTAAGGGAGGTTATAACTGGTCGTGCTAAATGCTGCGTGATTGTCAGATAAAATAACGAGCCATTTCATGTGTTCAGAAGATAAAGAATGTGTTACATTACATATATTTTTGCTACGAAACAATGCAAAACTAAAAGATTCCGCAGGGTAAATTTTAATGAAGAGCAGAGAAAGGACCCTTTTTCAACCAAAGTCATGGCCAACCAATATGATGATTGCTCCAAACTACGCAAGTGAGATAATTGGCACAACTTGGGTGGAATAAATATGAATGTTTGGTGGACTGATGGGATGGGGTACATATAGTAGGCTACATTTTTAAACCCAATGCACAGTGCAGTAGTAAACAGCCATGCTAACATTGCTAACCAACGTAAAGTACAATTTAGTGGTAGACGTTGTAGCGGCGAATGGTTTAATATAGAACTTTTGTGTACCAACGAGTATGTAATTCTGCAAGGCACTGCGTACTGCAAACATAGAATAAGCTGGGAGAGCTACAGAGTGACAGGTCCTTTGATTTGCTTATTCCTGCAACATACAAAACTTGTAATGCATCCTAACACGAACTTCAATACAAATGCATTTTACCCACACGTCAGGTCCTGCAACATAGCCGATTAACTTTGATCTGTTGCATTGAGTCGAAGATGTCTACGTACTTAAGTCGGGTTTAAATAGATTTGCTGTCCCTTAAACTACTTAATAAAAAAACAAGAAATATTTCGCATGAAATAGCTTGCTGATGAATGATATGAAGACTGTCTTACAAATTTGAATTAGTTATAAGTTCAATCATTCTCAATGTCAATGCTCGTAAATTGTGGAAGGATTTGAAACCCTCATTTGTGCAAAACTATTTTCATACCAAAGAAATTGTATAGCATTAAAATGGACTTAAATTTAAATTCAAATATGATCAATTGACACCCATGCCTAATTTTACAAAGCTGAGACATAAATTTTGAAGTACTTATATACATACTGAGAGGATAAAACTAAAGTGATACGGTCAACAGTGTCTAGCTACCTTTTAAATTAAACTAAAAGGTGTAAGTGAGACGACAGATAAGAGTGAAGAATCCACTTAATTCTCTTATTTAATGATAAGCTATGACATATATTTGCATACTCTTGCATTCCTTAAGTATTTATGGCAGTAATATGTCGCACCAAGTGAGCTTTAAGAGAGAAAACCAGCTAATCTTCTGCAAAATATTATGTAAAAAATGCGGCTTTTTTTCCTCTGTTGCAGCGTGAGGTTATAACTTACTTGAGTGTATAGACACAAAGTGTAATGGGTAATATGAATTTGAACATAATACACCGTTGTAAATTCCCATTTTCATGGATTCCAATGTCTAAGTATTAAAACCTTGTGAAAAATATGTTGCATATTATGAACATCCGTAAACCTGTTTTCATTTTGCACTTTACCATCCCATATCTTTCTTTTCTTTTTATCTTTTCAGCCTTTTTTCTTCCGGCATGCATAATCATAGAGAAGCATAAGTGTCACATTGTATCACATAATATTTCGTTGTTCTTGCGCCAGAGAGACTATTCTATTACACACATTATGTACGTTAGTACAGATATATGCCGATGTTTTGTTTTGTTCACATTAGTAGACTTCTTCTCAAATTGTTTTAGTCATTGTCGAATATAGTCGGCACTTTTTTAAGCCTTTTAGAGGAATGCCGGAACATCTTCTAAAGATTAAACTTTGTCTGACATTTCGTGATTAGCAGATTACGACGATAAGATATTTTAAATGCATCTATCCGTCTTTCCCTTTCGAGCTTTTCTACTTATGCGAATTAGCGTGTCAACTTAAGCATCAAGATTTTTTTAAACCGAGACCGAAGTGTAGTTAAAAGTCATTCCGGATATTATTCCATTTCACAATGGAATATCTAATTACAATTCTTCACCAGAACCAAATTGCATGCAAAGATCAGCAATTAACCTTAAATGCAATAAAAGTTATCACCCATTGTCATTCTGAATGAATCTTCGTATTATTGGTGAACCACATGTTTCTAATCGCATGATGAAGTCGCAAACCTAATCATTAACAACACATGCATAAATATTATGGTTCGTCAAACATCATGTCATTTCTTAAAACAAAAACAAAGCATTGAAAAATGTCTCATGGGGTTTTAATGAAGATCCATTTCACAGCTCTAATGATTCAAATCATTTATGATTATGATGGTGATATACATTACCAGCATAGAATGATGGGATGAATATGAATGTGTACTAAAAATAAATTAGAGTTGTGACAAATGTACACGTACATGAGCATATATCTTCACAACATAACATCATTATCATAATTTATATTATGTATATGACATGTCCAATGGCAATTTTTCTTTCTACTTCTCCTGACATTAAAGTCCAAAGCAAAGACATTATTATTATATTTTGTTTACATTCCACTTGCTGTTGCTCAATAATGGTCAATGTCTCTTTGCCAAATTGCCATCACATCCCTAGCTAGGTTTCGAGAGTTGGATTGAATTGCTTGGGCGCATTAAAAATACGAAATGAGCATCATGGCTACAGGCGAAATTGAATTCCACCCAGCATGTTGTAGGAAAGAGAACGTATGAATATATATCGCACAACCATAAATATATCGACGATAAAATCCAATCGCATTTTAGCACATATATCCCCTTGATACAACGAAATATATTGTCGTTAGTCACTGCACAACAATGCACACTTCACTCCCTCGAAACTTTTATCTTCATCAATAGTAAAATTAGGAATTCAGGTCTGGCCTGTCCACACATTCATCTTAGCTCAATGAGACCTTTAAGACCTATCAAAATGCCAGTACTTTTGATCCCACTATCCCACATCACAAACATAAATATAAATATATTCTTTCATTCATACTAGGCTACGCTTGCTTACCTGTTATCCTAACTTCAATCATGCACGCTCGCATGCAACAACCACACATTCAACATTAAGAACATATATAACCTTACTTATTTCCAATCACTATGATTAAAAGTAATTTCGATAATACTTATTGGCAAGCAGAATATTTTGAATGAAATCCAACTCCCAAAGTCCAATTCCAATCCGTATAATCATTATCATTCACAGAGTGTATACCCAGGTAGGTAGATATATAAGTAGGTGGCTGGCACACATATTTTGCACAGGTAGACCAAATTTCAAATGAGTGCTAATATTGGAAAAAAATATGCATAAATTGTAATTATGACTAAACTGCGGGATATTTATCTATGACAAGCATACCATTAAAAAAGTCTTGTTACGTGCTTTAGCAGCTACTACCTTATGCTTTGAATGATGTAGTTATCATTAGTAAAAGTAGTAAACAGCCCTATATGCTGCATTTATATTCTCAGCAACCGCACCACATGCGAGACCTCTGCCTTCCTTTGGTTAATAGAGACAGATCAGAAGGATCAATTTAAATCAACAAAATTGCAATTGGGAAGGATTAAACATTCCTTTGGGTGTGTAAACATGTGATTGACATTGTGAATTGGTTTGTAAAAACGAAACATGATGGCAATAACGACAAGGCCATAAGACATATTTCTGAATCGTTTTTGCCATTGAGGACCGTAATAATAATGTTAGCAGCGTATAGCGTATCCCTCATATAATATTATCGTTATGTACTTGCATATCAGCATTTTATAATGATAAATTATGCAGAAACCATTGTTGATTGTGCTGACCATAAGATACGAATATATTATATGACTCTGACTTTATAGTCTCTCTTGGTCTTGACTACGCCTGACTTAGCACATACACTGTGATTATCGACGAGTGGATTGGATTGGATATCGAAGTTGATTGTTGGACAAGACAATTCCATTGTTATTTGTCATCTATTTTTTTCTTCAGAATATGCTACATACATATGTTATTGGTCTTATTATTGGCGTGTTGTAAAAAGGGAAGTATATTACAATCACTAGTGCATTCTCTTCTTGTAAAGGTATTTATTAATTCCCCAATCAAAGTACGAAAATGGCTGGATTTATTGCTGAATTGTGTATTTCATTTTTTCATTCACTGCATTCCTTCAAATTCCTTTCACTTGTTCTATTCTCTTCTCTCTAGATACAGCTAGCTATGCTTTTATCCACATTTTTATCTGCTCTGCAGCTGCTGAAGACTATGATAGCTGATGTGATAACCATCATCATCTGTTGGCAGTCGTTGAAAAGGCAATGATCTAATAATTTACGAGAGGATTTTCCGCATCGGGAGTACATTTATGCATACGCAAATGATGATGATGAAATGACAGTGGCAGTTGAACATCTATAGCTAACCCGAGTTATTTATGATATTACTTATTATGTACACCTATAATGCAGGGTTGGGTTTGAGAGTACATGCTTGTTCACAACTTCGATGCTGACGCTAGGCGCTATAGACAGCTTCTTTGGAAGGGAAAACAAATCACAAGACAAGAAGAGAAAGACCGAACCGGACGAACCGGAGACCGGATGAAATTGCTCTCGAAAAAAAAATTGATAGGGTTTGAGATTCCTTTTGATATCTTGTTTGAACTACCTGTCTGATCGGCTCAGACTGCATCGAGATGAATTCCCCATCATAATTTTATTCATGATCGGATCCGATCTCGTAACAATGAATGGCGGTTTATAAAAAAAGTAGTGGTTTGATTACTTTTGCAGCTGCACTTACAATTTATTCACTATACAAACTATTGCAAGTTGCAAGCATATATCTAATAGGTATTCAGAAGTGAAAGACATTTGCAGTAGTCAGGTTTTTACTAAGGATTTTAAAAATGCGCTTCTACCATATTATTCTACATAAGCGACAACATGCACTGTAATAATAATGTCCGTATTTTAAATGCTTGTTTGGGGTGCATGTACTTACGTATCTATGTTGTAGGTTTTTTGCGAAGAAAGAGTCGAAATTATTAAAAGTAGAATGTACAACAAACAATACAAAAGGGTGAAGGGGTTCTTTGCTTCCTTCTGTTTTATTTGACTACGCGTCACCTCTCTGATTGCAATGCAGTTTTGTGAAGATTGCGAAAAATGCTGGAGTTGAGTTGTTGCCGGACCTATAATTTTCTTGTGTATGTTCCACTTGTGACTTGCAAATAAGTAATCGCATCTGCTTGTAGCCTAGCATTCACTAACAATGCAAATGGTGGTGTGTGTGTTCTGTTGAGGGTACAGTAGTTGATTCAAGACGGAACTGAGAAAGTAGAAAAATGTATATTTCATTAGCGTCTTCTCTTTGTACAATTGAGATGGCTTTCTGTAAGCAATAAAGAAGAAAATCCGGTTCTTTCGGTTCATTGCAATAACGAATTTAAGAACATGCAGTAGATTTTGTTTGTGGTAATAAATGCGATTTTTTTATTATTTGGGTTTCGAGTTTTAATGGAATTTTTTGGTAAAAATTGTATTGATTGTTGATTGTAACCAATTTTTACATTGCCACAATCAATCAATATTACGATCAAGTTTTAAAGTTTTCTGTATTTACAAACATTGTTTCAAGTATAAAATAAAGTTATGACGAACAATTAAGAAAATATTCTGCAACAGTTGACAGTAATCATAAATAATTTGTAGATTCGACAATCAATCATGTAGTCCAAAGTAAGTATAGTAATGATTCCGATTCCCCTGAATCCTTCGGTATTTGGATTATTTGTATTTGTAAGTTTTCATCATGTCTGTTTGGTCATTGGTTGTGGATTCTTCTGATTTCTTTCTGCATTGTTTTTAACCAACAAATCTTAAAAATTTAAAAGAACCGTGTTTGGACCACTTAGCTATAAACGCGTTCTGATCGAAAACATAGTTTAATGAATAATATATATAACTATTAGTATTATTTCTAGTATCTACCATTATTCATGACAATTTTAACAATTTTAACATTTGGTGAAGACTTCAAAATTTAGTTTCGAGGAGGCTTCTGTTGAAATTTTATTTGTAATACGCACGGAATAGAGTCTCATTCTGGTATTTTCAATGGATTTTTTTTCAAACGTCGGTCATAGTTGACGCATCAGATGCATGCCATATAAAACCTTCATAGTCATTTTGGTCATAAGTTTTCTTATTAAAAGGTGAAAGGTTTCTGTTGAACGTTTTAAAAGCTGCTATGTTAGTCTAGACTCTAGACTAGAGTATGTGGTATGTACTTCATAATTTCCTTTTTCCAGTTATGAAACTTATTTTTCCAGCACCAAATTAACGGCATTTGCTTCTGATTTATGTAATTAGGCAGCTAAAAAGTCGAATATAATTTTCATTTTGTTTCATTCTTTTTAAATATATTAAGTAGTTACATTATTGCCTGTAATTGTAATGTAGGTTAATATTCCAATAATGCTCGAAACTTTTTTATTCAATCGATGGAGGGAAGATGGATTGGACACGATAGGACATCGAATAAATATTATTCATACTCGATGATAATACTCAATTCGTGCAGTCGAATCTTTGGAGTGGAGACATTTATTATACCGTTTACCAATTAAGATGTAATCTGTACAACTGTCATGTCATGTTTAAAAGGGATGTATACAATAGGAGGCAAAAGCAATGTCAAAAACCAAAATGGTTGGTGGAGATTGCCAATAAATAATTTACCCATGAATAAAAAATTTCAAATTATGTTTTTCAATTTTACTTGGAAATATTTGTCAATGCGCCTCAATGTCTACATGTTGGCCTAGTTGGAAAATCACATAAATAACAATGTTCAAGATCAATATGCATTTGATTTTTTCTGGACGAATGTCATTCAAAGTATTCGTTAATTTAATCAATCTATTCGTTCCAGCTTGTACACTATATGTACAGTAAGGTACGGACGGACTATAGTTTTCCTATTTAATTATGTAAAACAATGCCTCCGAGTTTCTCTTGAAAAAATTGGACAATAGGCAATTTTAAACGATTTTTTATTTTTCTCAAGACAAAACCAAATTAGTAAATTTTCTTAATAAAACTAATATATAAGCCAACTGGGCATGAACTGGAATCAGTCGAATAGTTTCAGCTCCATACCTAACAATGTGAAAATGGAGCTAGGTTGTAGGTTGAGGTAAAAATGAGTAACATTATTTAGATTTTGGAAACAAAGACAAATTTCTTTATTTCCATCTTACCTACTACTATTTCTACTATTCTAAGGGTTCTTCGACTATTGCTGCTACCACAAAATTAGTTGTGAACATTATTCATATATGATTTAATGCGGGTATTAGTAGATTAGTAAACACAAACACTCGGCATCATGAGTTATCTTAGTTATGGCATCGCTGTCTCTTTCATTAACGTGCAACTCATTTACCAAAAGTTTTTTGACATGCCACTCTGCTACGACTTAAAAAAGGATGCCATGGGCGTGAGTCCAAATTGGGGGCGACCATGGAGAATGCCTCTGTGGTACATTTCTAACATTGGTTGTACGGTTGCCTTCATCTACTGCATTTTTGCACTCACCCTATTTTTCATAAATAGGGATGAAAACTCAAGCTTTGAAGAGCCAACAGCTTACTGCTTTCTGATGGCCGTTGCCACCCAAGGCATCATAACTTGGTACACTTTAGAGAAGGACCCACAAGATTTTGCTTACTTGTCTGGACAACTCATACGATTGGCTAATGCTCGACACGTTGGTCAGTTTTCGTGTTATTTTCCTGTTTCTATAAGTTTATAACATTAAACAAAATGAACAAATCAAATCATAACCAAAGTACTCGTTTTTCATTGCAGGATGGCCAAGTATTCATCGACTTCCCACCATTCTGGAAATGTTTTGCTACTACTTTGCATTTGGATTCTGCACATTTCCTCTTGGCTTCGTATTGCTGCCGTTTAAAAGGTCTTACGACCCTATCAACCGTTACTTTGCTCACTTCTTTCCATACGATTTCCTTCGTAAACTGGCTTCTGGTTTGATTTATGGATTCTTTGCCCTACTCTTATCAATCTCATGCTGTGTGCAAATCCTGGTGGGAATGATATGTTGCTATACTGTGGAAAACATTGCAGAAGAAAACTATCAGCTAACTCAAAATATTTTGCAAGATGGGGACAATGATGTTGAGATGCGTCAAGCTGGGAAAGAACCCCCACTCGTCAAATGGTTGAATCAATTAATCAAAATATCCTTTGAAGTTCTAGATAAGGTCACTTTTGGTAAGTGGCCATTTGATGGTAACAAACAGCAGGATTCGGAAACCAAAATGGAGGAACTCCAGAAGCCAAAAAGTTCCTCCGTCACAATCATAATGGTGAATACAGAAGAAGAGAACACTCAAGAAGACAGCCCTTCCGACTCTGTCATGGCTAATTCATCCCTACAAACAAGCAGCTCCAGGTTTAAAAAACTGGAACATAAGTTCAAGAAGTTGAGACACCTTCACAACCAACTCTGCATCTTGGTTCCAGCAACGAATAGGGTATGTGAAGTGTGGAATCCAGGGACTGGCTTGGTTGGGATGGTTCTGGCAATTGTCTCTAATTTTGGAATGGTAAAGTTTTCGGAAAATATGGAAATTCCAATTGTCGCATTCTTGTTGTTCAATGAGGTGCTGGTCATATTTCTGATCGGATTCTTCTGCAAGCATGCTCTAAAACCAAGAATGCATACAGAGGAGTTCATTCGTTCGTGGAAATTGGGGAAAATTCGATTACCAAAAACGGAGAGAAAGCAGGTAAGTGCTATGAGGGAGGTGTTTTACCGCATGGGTCCATTTTTCAAAGTCAGTAGTGAGACGAAGGTGAGCATATTGGAAACAATCCAAGACTACACTATTGATTCCTTACTCAGTTAAGCATAACAGTCGACAATTTAAAAATACAACGAAAATGGGAAAATATATCGATGCCTGGCATAGGCTATATACATGAGTCTGCGTCGTATACTTCAGTTATGGGTTATTCAATTTGTATAATCAATAATAATCAGTAATAATTGTAATTAAGTCTAGTTTCAGTAAAATCTTAATAATGTATGTTTTGATTGCATATAAGATAAGAACTGATTGAAATTTAAAAGCTAACCTTGTAATGCTTTTTTTGGTGGCTGAGCAGCTTGCATGTTTTAACTGATTCAACAAACGCTTGTACTTCTAGCGTGGTATTCTGAGGGCTTGATTGAATTTTAGAAAACTCATTGAAAATCTGTTGCTTGCTACTGGTAGAATAGAGGAGGTCAATAAAATTACTTATTTTCTGTCTTATCACGTTATTGGCGATTTATTTATTTCCAAAATCGAAATGAATGAAAAATTTAAGTAGAATTAAGTAGATATTTAATATTTCGACGCCGTCATTCTATGCTACATTAATACACGAATTTTACGTTACTATTATAAACAAAAGCATTGACAGCCATAAATTCTGGAGTGCCGTTTAAACATGCAAAATCAGCGATTTGTTTAAGTATGTAAATATGTCAATCAATGCCA